>QANW01009752.1:288506-345546 GCA_003254865.1 Dryas drummondii
AGATTTCGTTTGGCCGTTTTGGGGTTTCGTTTAATTGTTTTTAAACTCTAAACCAATAAACTCTAATACCTTTTTATATAAAAAATATTAAAAGGGTCTAAACCCTAATATCTTATACGATATCTTAAATAATATAGAGTATAGATGATAAAGTATATATTAATTTTAGTGTATATATTATAGAGTATAAAGAATATATTAATTTTATTTATTCATTATACTAATTTTATTTCACAGTATTTGCCTCCAGCGCGCATTATATTCATCACATATCACATGAAACCTACCATATAATTTGGTTTTTTTCAATGTTTTTTATCAATGTAGTAGATAATATGTTAAATAAACATATGGTGAAGTTTCATTTAAAATTTCCGTATTTTGATAATAATTTCCGTCGTTTCCGTCGAATTTTTGTCGAAATTTAAAAATCTTAGAAATTTCCGTCGAAATTTCCTCGAAACCCGAAATTTTATTCCTTGGTTCTACCTATAGACCAATGAAGCACATAAGGCCTGTTTGGATTCTTGAATTTGAACTTCAAATACATATATTTAAAATTTTTAGATTTGAAATTCTATTGTTTGGATACAAAATTTAAAGGTGAGGATTTCAATTTAAGAATTTTTTTTGATAGTTTAAGAATTTAAACATATAATTAAGAATAAAAAATAAGAAATATGATTTTAATTTTCATATATTTAGCAATATATGATAAATAATTAAAATAGACAATCAAAAATAAATATAAGTTTAGCTTAGTTGGTTGATGATCGCCAAGGTGGTGGTCAGAAAAAAGTCACTGGAGGGGGTGGACGGAAAAGTCGCCGGAGGAGGCCACCAGAAAAGTCATCGGAAGTGGTCGCAGGCGATAGTGGCCAGAAGTAATGAGAGAGAGAGAGAGAGAGAGAGAGAGAGAGAGAGAGTAGGGTGGTGAGATTTCAAATAACTATTTGAAAAAGGTATTTGAAATCCATGGATTTGAGCCTCTAAAATTTACCATGAATTTGGACCAAATTCAAATTCATTCTTTAAATTGAATCCAAACAGGAGGATTTGGATTTGAGTATTCCAAATCCAAATCCTCTCAATGAAATTCCTAAATCCAAACAGTAAATGAATATCATACATGTTGACTTAAAGTAGAAGTGAATTTACAATAGGCCAAAGTTCACTTTTGGTCCCTGTTATTTGATCTAAGTTCCACTTTGATCCTTATAGTTTCAATTGTTATAATTTTGGTTATATAGTTTATAAATTGTTGTAATTCAATGACATCTTAGCATTTTCGTTCATCAAATCGTCCAATTTGTTGTGGTTTTGGTCATATATTTTACAAACCATTTCGATTTTGATCAAGTATTTTACATACATTAAGTGATTCAATGACTAATTTAACGAATTAATTGACAAAAATGTTAATGTATCCTTAAATTATAAGGATTTATAAACAATATAACCAAAATCATAATAATTGAAACTATATAAACCAAAGTGAAACTTAACTCAAACAACATTAGAACAAAAGTGAAATTAAGCCTTTACAATAACTTACTATTTGTTTGTGCCTATGAGGGCTGCCCCTCTCATTGTGGAGTTGCCTGGTCCATTAATCACACAAGGGTCAATACAGTCTAGAATTCCCAAGGCCAGTTGGAAGTGTCGGTGTTTCCCTAGACTGCCTGCCCATACGGCCATACCCATGCCCATGTGTATTAAATTAGTTTAATTGTTGCTGGTTTTTTTATTTATAATTTTCTTTGTTAAAATTTTTTTTTTTAATTTTATTTAAATTGTATTCGACCAAAAAAAAATTATTGAAATGGTAAAAAAAGGTTTTCCTGTATGAATATACTTTTCCTGTATGAAACCGTTTAATTTCTTGTGGGAAGAGCCTCGAGGAAGAACACAAAGAAGAATAATAGAAAAAAGCAATTCAAAGCAAAATATGAAAGTATACAATTATATACAAGGAAAGGGAGAAAACAGCAACCACATGCTGCCAGAAGAGGAGTGCTGAAGCCTCTCTCACTGCATATCCCCTCAAACGTGCAATTTCTCCTAACAATATGGCACTTGGCGTTGTGTACTGCAGAAAAAGGACAAACTTGTACAACTCATCTCCGCTTATCAAAATATCCAACTCGTCAGCCAAATGGATCACACCAATCCCAACCAAAGGAAGCACCATAAGCCTCGCAACAATAATCCCAACTGCAGTTCGAATCCCAAGATTCGACTCCTTCGGGCCTTCGGCTAACATTCCTCCAAGGACAAGCATAGCCAAAGGCACCATGGCCTCGGACAGAATCTCCAAGCTGTCCGTGGCGAATGAGAGGTAGCCATCATCATCAAAAACAAAAGACTTCACCTTGGGAACCATCCCAATGACAATGGCCACAAGAGAGGCAATTGTTGGGGGCTGAAGAATGTGATGAATTGGTGTCATCCCAGCAACAGATCTCATCTTTTGCATCATTCTAGGTTCTGCCAAACACTTGAGAGACTTAGTACTTCCCGGATCTCCCTCTTCTTGTGACCTGAGATCCGGGATATTTGTGCTCGAAAACCCGGAGTTGGCATTGAAAAGCCTTGCAATGAAGGGTGTCTTGCTGTGTTTAGTTTCCTCATCTTTGATTCCAGGCCACTCTGCCTCAACAAGAAGTGGGCTACTAAGATCATTATCATTATGACCGTTACCATTAGTAGTACCCAATTCCTCAATCTCTTCCTCCTCTTCCTCTTCATCAGAAAGTACTACTTCATAACACTCCAATGGCGGCTCCATCATGTGATATACAAGAGTGTAAACAAGGATGACCGAAACCCATTGGGAAAACGATACATATGCCACACCGGATTTGTAGCATTGGGAACCAAAAGGGTTATCATCACTATGACAAACTGAAGCAACAATTGCAAGAGGGAGATTGCCGGTGTTTCCAAAGGCGGTCATGATCACCGTGAATCGAAAGTATTGAGGTGGTGGCCTGCAGATTAAGGCCACCAGCAACCCCAATATGCAGCCAATGGTGGTGCTGAGAACAACATTTACAGGAATGAACCACCATTGCAGCAAGTTTTTGACTGTGATGGACCGGCCAAGGTTTGTGAAGATCAAGCAGGGCAAGAAAACAACAAAGACCAGCTTGCTGAGAAATGTGAAAGTGGCTTTGGGGACAAGTTGGTATCTTGGGTGGGCAAGAATTAAGCCAATGAGGCCCATTGAGAGGAGTTTCAACAAAGGCAGTACTGCACTTGAAAAATCTCCTTTTAGATTTCCTTGCATTAGTGCAAGGAAAAATTCCATTTCTTGAGGGGTTTGATTGAAACTCCAGAATGAAACTACACCTCTAAATTCAGAAATTAATCACAAGAACTGAGAGAATTAGATTCACCTATGGTATGAGATGTGAGTGTGAGATTCCAAGTTGAAAGCAAAAGCAATGATTCAAAAGCCAATATGAACCAGATCAGAGAGTTGTTCTGTTCAGACAATGTGTGAGAAATTTCAAAAGAATTTTGAGCGATCGAGTTGATTTGACAAACCAAAGTGTCAAAGAAAATGATGAGTTCAGTACTAATGCATAAGATTTGAAGCAGAGAGATGAGAGTTTTAGTTGTTTAACTTACAACGTGATTTGTTCTACATATACAATTGTCATGATGATTTACTTATAACTAAAACTAGCATTTTTTCTATTTTAATATTTGAGATATTGTCAGATTTTGCGTGTTGTTTTGATTAACTTAAAATCGAGATATTTTTCAGAATTCTCGTCTTGTTGATAACTTGAAATTGATGTGGCAAGTGATTTCATTTAAGCAATGACAGTTAACCGTCAGGGCGGACGTGAGGGCGGACAGACTGGTGGAAATGGAAATCGAATGCCAAGTCAAAATTTTCTTCACAAAAGATAATGTAGGTACGTGGGATAATCAGAACCAATGGTTAATAGATCTTCAAGCTCAACAACAATTATTGGTGTTTAAAAATGGTCGTAAGTTATAATGAAGGGTCTCTTCTTCTATCTGCTTCCAAAGTAAAAACAAGATAAATTATTAAATTATCCAGTTATTAAGGTAAAACAATAAAAAATTATGTAAACTATCCTTAACCCCCTATTTAGAACTTAATTATTTCAAAACCTCCACCCTTAATATAATTAATTCAAACCCCCAATTACCTACTTAAACTCTTCTAAAACCCCCTAGTCAACTAACACTCAGCTAAATTTGAAATTTTTTTTTAATGTTCTTATTATAACCCTAGGTTATACAAAATCAATTTTCAATATATTTTCTCTCATTCTCACGCGCTCTCTCTCTCTCTCATTTCCGCATCATCTTTCTTCTCTCTACTCTCTATTCTCTCTTCTCCGCGCGCGGCTGTCGCCGGCGCGTGTGGTGTTGTCCGGCGACGGTTGCCAGCGAGACTACCACCATCAACTTTGTCTCTCTCTCTCTCTCTCTCTCTCTCTTCTTCCTCCCTCTGTCATCACTCGCCCCGAATCAAGCCCAAAGAACCCAGATCGCCGCGATTACGATCGGTGGTGCTCGCCGGTGATCTACCTTTTTCGGCGGAGTTGGAATGCCGGACCTCCCAAGTCTTCTTCCTCTCGACGTTCTGAGCACGATGGTGTGCTCGGATTCTCCATCTGATCAACCACGGCGGCAGATTGAAGCCACAAAGGCCGCGGCTTCTCCGCCGGCGATCTGCCTTTTTCGGCAGAGTTGGAATGCCGGACCACCCAAGTCTTCTTCCTCTCGACGTCCTGAGCACGATGGTGTGCTCGGATTCTTCATCTGATCAGCCACGGTGGCAGATCGAAGCCACAAAGGCCGAGGCTTCTCCGCCGGCGATCTGCCTTTTCCGGCAGTCATTTCCGACGAGTCAGGTGCCTATCTTCTTCACCTTGTTGTGCTTTTCAATTATATGTATTTGGATTGGTCCAATTGTTGAAGAAACAAGAAAACCCAAATCAAACCTCATGACCACTGCGGCTGCTCCGCCGCGAGTGGTGGCAATTAAAACCTTATTTTATTCATTTTTTAGTGCGTGAAAATTCAGTTTCTTGGATAGAGAACTTTAAGCCTACACATATTGATTAAACAGTTTCAGTTCGTGAAACAGTCAGTTCGTGAAACATGAGTTTTAAATGAATTTTGAATGAAATTATGGTTCTGAAATATGATGAATCAAATTTGCAGGTAGAGACAGATCGAGGCAGTGGCGACTGTCGTGTACTCGTCGCGCGTGAGGTGATCGGACGACGTTGTATTGTTGACTACTCCTCTCATCTCAATGACTTGTTGTATTGTTGGTTTTTTTTTATAAGGTTGCTGTGTTCTTTTTAGTGAAACGGAATTCAGTAAAGGTGTAACTGTTTTAGTGAAGTGTAATTGTTTTAGTAAAGGTGTAATTGTTTTTTAATTAAGGTGTAATTGCATTTTAGTCGAGGTGTAATTGTTTTATCACTTAATTCAGTTTCAGTAAGTGAATTCATAACTGAATTCTTCAATTTAGTGTAACTGAATTTCTGAAATTCAGTTTCAGTGTAACTGAATTTTTGAAGTGAATTCATAACTGAATTCTTCAATTTAGTGTAACTGAATTTCTGAAATTCAGTTTCAGTGTAACTGAATTCTTGAAATTCAGTTTCAGTGTAACTGAATTTTTTAAATTCAGTTTTAGTGTAATGAAATTCAATTTCAGTGTTTAATTTTAGTTTTAGTGAAATATTAAGTTTTAGCAAAAACTTCAATTCCAAAAAAAAAAAAAAAAAAAACAGTTTCACCAAAATACAGTTACAGTGACGTCAGCATGTGTCAGCATACGTCAGCGCGCATCAGCATGCGTCAGAAAGGTAATTTAGGATTATAAGTTTTAGGGGGTTTTAAAAGAGTTTCTAGATGGGTGGGGGTTTAGACAAATTTTTTTGGTGAGTAGGGTGTTTAAAATTAGGCACTATAAAAAATTGCCTGATAGACGGACGCACTTTAAAAAATGGGCAAATTATACGCAGGTACCTCAAGTATACACCTTTGTTCACTTTAGTACCTCAATAAAAAAAAGTTGCTTAGAGGTACCTCGACTACTGATTTTACACACCCAATTACCTCTGTCAACTATTCCGTCAGGCCTGCCGTTAATTATCTACGTAGCACACTCACATACCTTTAAAAAAATGTCACCTGGACAAAAAAATAATAAAAATGAAATAATTATTTAAAAAAATGAAAAACAAAAAAAGAAAGAAAAAAATGGAGTTGCAGGCTTTGCCGCCTCCCACCCCTCCCTCCAAGACCGACCCAACCTAGCCATCCACCGCTCTGACCCCTGCTGCCTATCCACCCACCACGCCGCCGACCCACCCCTCTCCTCTCTCTTTCTGCCCCTCACTTTCTCTCTCTGCCTCGCTCTCTCTCCCCGATCGAGCCACCCACCCCCTCTCTATTCTCTCTCTCTGCCTCACTCTCTCTCTCTCCCCGAAACCCCAGCCTTGACCCGCCCCGCCCAGAGCTCCACCCTCATTCAGATCTGAGAGAGAGAGAGAGAGAGGCGGGGAAAGAGAGGGGTGGGTGGCTAGGTGGGTCGACGGCGTGGTAGCTGGGGTCGGCGGCAAGGTGGCTGGGGTAGGAGTGGTGGGTGGCTGGGTTAGTTGGGTCTCGGAGGGAGGCTGCAAAGCCTGCAACTCCATTTTTTTCTTTATTTTTTTTAGTTTTTTTAAATAATTATTTCATTTTTTAAAGTTTATTTCATTTTTTTATTATTTTTTGTCCACATGGCATTTTTTTAAAGGTATGTGAGTGTGCCACGTAGGCAGTTAACGACAAGCCTGACGAAATAGTTGACGAAGGTACCTAGGCAAAATCAGTAATTGAGGTACCTTTGAACAATTTTTTTTTATTGGGGTACTCAAATGAACAAAGGTATATACTTAAAGTAACTGCATGTAATTTGCTCTTACAAAATTAGTGATAGGCTAGTCTACTTTACGCACTTCACACAAAATTTGAGCACGCTGCTTCTCTTTTCTTGTTTTACAATATAGTTATTATTCAAAAGTAAATATATTCATTGTACAATAGTGACTATGAAAAACACATAAATTTAGCTTATGAAGTCACGTTAACCCAATTTCAGTAATGTTGTTATTGTGCAGAGTTAATGTAGAACAATAACTATTAGCCCAATACAAAGCCTCATGTTTATTCACCTCTTTTTTTTTTTTTATCAATTTGAGCGCCTCTTTTTAAAACGTGGGCTTATTCATCATTCGGTTGACCTTTTTAAGGTTCCAAAACACTAACATTAGGGGTGTAGAACCAACGTATTTATTATTTATTGTAAAAAAAAAAAATTGGGTTTTACCAGTTAACAATAGTTAATTTTGGGTCAAGATCTTCAGCCCGCTTCTTGTGGAACGGCAAAGGATGTAGATACGCTTCATGCACGCGCTACAACTCGTTGGATTAGCTCAATATGGCCCGACACGCTTGTGTGGGTCAGGGCTCTCAACCTTTCATATCATTTTGGCTGAAAGTTTTCAATATCATTTTATTAAGGTAATTTTAAAAGGACTCTATTGTTTACTTTTAAAATCCCATAATTTCTAGTGGCCAAAAAAAAAATCCCATAATTTCTTTCCTTAATTATTTCCAATCTTATCCCCAATTGAAAAAAAAAAAAAAAAAACCAGACTGAATAGCTCCAAGAAGTGGGCTACTGAGATCATTGTTATTATGACCATTACTATTAGTACCGATGCAGCAGTGGAATAGAAAAAACGAACACACAAAATTAAACGAACACACAGCCTTCTTGTAGATTCGTTATACTACAAGAAAAAAGGGTTTGGGAGAGGAACAAAATTCATCGCCCAAAGTAGAGTTTTGTCACCCAAACGTTTGGGCGACAAAATAAGTTCGTCGAGCGTTTGGACGCCCAAAATGTGACGCCCAAGAGTTTGGGCGACGAACTGGTAAATTTCGTCGCCCAAAGACACCTAGGGCAACAGATTTTTTTCGTCTCCTAACACATAAAATTCGTCGCCCAAAGCATGTTTAGGCGACGGACAACTTTCGTCGCCCAAAGAGGGTTTGGGCGCCGAACACACTTATTCATCGCCCAAAGCATGTTTGGGCGACGAAATTATCCGTCGCCTAAACAAGATTTGGGAGAGGAATAACTAATTTCCTCGCTGGAACGTGCTTTGGGCGACGAACTCCCTTATTCCTCGCCCAAAGAAGGTTTAAGTGACGAACAATTTCGTCGCCCAAACAGTCTTTGGGCGAGGAATAAGGGTGTTTGTCGCCCAAACCCTCTTTGGGCGACGAAATTTGTCCGTCGCCCAACCATATTTTGGGCAAGGAACAAGGTGATTCGTCGCCCAAACCTTCTTTGGGCGATCAACAAGTTCGTCGCCTAAATATATTTGATTTAAAAATTTTTTTTATTTAAATTATATATATGAATTTAATATTTAAAAAAAAAATCTTTATTCAAAAACTATATAAAACAAAATTAATAAATTTATATATCCAAAATATCCATACAAAGTAGAAACAATTTAATTAATACATACATACAAATAACTAATGACCTCCTAGGTCAGTAGCATCATCGACACCGGTGGAGGAGTCTGGCATGCACTGGTCAATGTTGGGCGGCAGCACAAACCCAGGTACAATCCTGGCCAACTGGCCAAACATCTACTGCACCTTACTCGTCTGCTCCGCATATGCCGCTCTCGATTCTTCTAGCTAACCCTTCAACAACTGCACTTCAGTGGTCAGGTTGACTAATTCTGCAGATGGCTGAGATGAAGACCCGACACTGAGATCACGAACCCGACCCGCTCCTATTCCGCGTATCTCTCTACCACGCCTAACACCCAGTGTCTCCGTCATAATACGAAGACCGGCATCGCGATCGGGGACTGAGATCGACTCCAACGGAGTGTCCGGAGGGTACTGGCTGACCACCTCCTCCAAATAACTGGGATTCTTGGCGAGCATCTCAGCCTTCAAAATATTATACACAAGTTAGGAATTAGTAAATCAAATACAAATATTTAAAATTTTGAAATCAAACTAACGTGCTTCGCGTTACCCTTGTCGTTGCCTGGTCGGGCATAAACATCCCCGTAGTTCTCGACCTCCGGAAATTGCGAACCAACCTGAAAAAGAATGTAATGTTGATAAAAACTCAAACAATACTAAGGAATATATATATATATTAAATTAAATAATAGCGCACCTAACGATACGACTCCACCCGATATGAGAAGGGCATGGAACCACCATGATGATCAATCCTTGCGGGCGCTTTCCGGTTCTGAAGATTGGCATTCGACTTCCTCTGTTAAATATTAATCAAATTGTAAATGCACATATTAGTGCATACACAATAAAGGAATAACATAAGAAAAAATAATTTTGAAGTCCTAAAATGATATAACATACCAAAAATTTCGGACACTGAAAATGAGTGCACAACCACTGCCACTGATGAAGCCGAGCTGCCATCTCCGGAGGAGGGCTGGCCAATGCCTCAGCTGCCGATCCAAACATGTTATATTCTCTGTGCAGCTCGTGCTTCCATTGTGTGTAAACTTTTCTCAATAACTTCTCCATATACCTAGCTACATCTGGATCTTCCATCCGAATGTCATAGTTTACTTGAAAAAAATGCAATTATCAAATTGTTAGGAATGATCAAATTAATCATTTTATATTAATCGAAATATACTCACAGAAATGGGGCCCATAATGCTCCTCTTGATGGCGTCATCAACCTTTTCCCAACTGGGGAAAAACATGGGGCATTCACCACGGATAATCGATCCAACAAAGGAAGCGAAAGTACTATGGACCTCCTTGCTCGGTCGTAGGTGATCATGCTCAAGAACGATTCGAATCCTCTCGTTCGTCGTGCGAGTGATTCGGGACGCCTTAAACCCTCTACTTATCCTCCTCGTGGTTTTGGTACCTAGAAAAGCAAATATAACATATTAATTTCACAGTAATCTTATAACATCTAAATAAAATTAAACATAAACACAAGTGATGTAAAAAAATTTTTCTTACTCTCTGATGATGAGGCAGTACGAGTGGATGATGCAACATTATCATATACACCATAACGGTGACCACGCCGGGCCCTCCGTGCCGACTGAATCGCAGACCCAGTACTAGATGAGAGATATGGAGGTATCGCCGGGGTCGATTCGCCTTGGGCTATGAGGTCGGGCTGTACTGCAGGGGCGGGCTGGGCTGCAGGGGCGGACATGGATGCTGAACTGGACCTCCGAGATCCACCCCTGTTCGAGATCAAACTCATCTGCACAATTCAATAAATATTTATGTTAGTAAAAAAGAAAACTAAAGTAATAACTTACTAATCTGAATCATCATTATCACTTACTAATATAAATCATCATTATCACTTACTAATATGAATCATCATTATCAATTACTAATATGAATCATCATTATCAATACTCATTTCATCATCATCATCATCGATACCATCAACATCATCATCTTCATATTCATATTCATCTTCATCTTTATCTTCATCATCATCATCATCATCATCATCATCATCATCGATGAAATCATTAACATCAATTCGGGGAAGTGGCCCAAGATCAATTGATAAGGCATCGATCTCAATTGGAGGAACGTCATGTATCTCGACTTGTTGTATGATAACATTATTGTTGTGTGGATTGGGTATGATCGAAGATGAATCCTCTTGATAGGCCACGACATCCTGATTTTCTTTTTCCGCAATATCCCATATATTTCGATTCTGAATCATCTGAGCTACTTTCCAACCCACACCCGCCTTAGGATCATCCAGATAACATACTAGTTTTGCCATTGTGGCAAAAATAAATGGATCATTCTCATACCATCGAGTGTTTGTATTCACAGATATTAAGTCGTAATCAAGTTTAATACTGTTGTTCCTATTCGGGTCTGTATTAAACCAATGACACTTAAATAACACAACTTGAAAGCGATGCGAGTACAAGACTTGATGTACACTCGTCAGCTTGCCGTAGAAATCAACCGTGCCAGTGTCCAAGTTTTCTACACAAACCCCGCTATTTTGAGTGCTCAAGATGGCATCTCGTTCTACAGTTAAAAAACTTGACTCCATTCACATTACATCCGAAAAACGTTTCAACCCATTGAATACCACTCGCTAAACTCATTAACTCCTTGTATAACAGCGAATTATCATCAGTTAGCTTTTCCATCTGTTAAAAGACAATAGAATTAATATATTACAAAAAATTTACAAACACATGAACGAACTGATAATTATTATCAGTAATCACTTACATGTTCCTTAAACCATTTAGGAAACAATTCCCGATGCTTTTTCTGTACACGTTCCATGTCCCATCTTGGATAGTTGCGCTTCATTAGTTCCTCATGCTCAATGCGTAAAGAGTCAACTTCTTCGCAATTGTTGAGTATGAACCAATGAGCCATCTCTATATCGTGTTTCGAGAATTCAACAGCTGATTTAGAGGCTTCGCCAAATGGTCGTGTAATTTGAGAAAAGACAGAAAGTGTTTCATTCTTTTCACCACCGTCGTCGTTGCGTTGAGGGCGATTGAATGACGTCTCAACACTGCTGAGATACATTGCACAGTACGTGATGGATTCATTTGCAATGTATGCCTCTGCTATGGAGCCTTCGGGGCGTGCCCGGTTTCGGACGTACCTTTTGTAATTACCTAACAGTCTGCAAATGTAATTACATAGTGAGAAAACTTTTATGAGTAACATAGAGCTGAACTTGGAGAATAGTAATGAAATAGTTTAGGAATTGTTACCTTTCTATTGGGTACATCCACCGATAATTGACCGGCCCAGCAAGAATTGCCTCTTGCAGTAAATGTATCATCAAATGAATCATTATATCAAAAAAGGCCGGTGGAAATATTTGTTCAAATTTGCATAGGATGTACACAATCTCATCTTTCAATTTTGACATGTCCGACACGCGCAACGTCTTAGCGCAGATATGCTGAAAGAACCTCGACAACCTAACAATCGGTTCAACCACATCTTCGAGCAAAAATTTTCGAATACCCACCGGAAGCAGGCGTTGCAATAAAACATGACAATCATGACTTTTCAAGCCCAAAATTTTTCTAGAGTCGATTTTCACATTTCGAGAGATATTGGCCGCGTATCCATCTGGAAATTTGACCGATGCAAGAAACTTTAAGAATTCTTTCTTATCCCCAGGCTTCATGGTATAAAATAGATGTTTCTTTATTATTTTATCACCCTTCTTCGTTAACCACAAATGTTTCCTGATGCCCATTTCTTGCAAATCTTGTCGAGCCTTAATTGTGTCCTTTGATTTTCCCTCAATCCCCAAAATTGTCCCCACCAAACTTTCGCACACGTTCTTCTCAATATGAATTACATCGAGATTGTGCCTGATTTTCAACTCGAAGAATATCGACTTGTTTGTCCAATTTAGATGTGCAGGTGACCTTGGCATATTTCGTTCTTTATTAGAGGGATGTTTACCAATCCGGCCAAATTCTAAGTTATTCAACTGCCTCAAGATGTCATCACCAGATAATTCTTTAGGTTTCACACCCATCTCCTTTTTTCCGTCAAAGGCCTCCTTACTATAACGCCATTTATGATCCCTGGGCAACCATCTTCGGTGGCCCATATAACATACTTTACCACTGTGCCAAGCGGAAGTTATATCTTTATTACAAGTAGGACATGCCATGTAACCCTTGGTGCTCCAGCCTGATAAATTTCCATAAGCTGGGAAATCATTTATTGTCCACATGACTGCCGCATGCAAGGAAAACATTGTTTCAATGGACTTATCATATGTCGGCACACCATTTTGCCACAATTCTTTTAGCTCATCAATTAACGGCCGCAAATATACATCGATCTTCTTGCCAGGGGATTGCGGTCCTGGAATTAATAACGTCATAATTGTGAATTCTTTTTTCATGCATTTCCAGGGAGGCAAATTATAAGGAACCACGACCACTGGCCAAGTGCTGTGAGATGTGCTCATATTTCCGAATGGATTAAATCCATCAGTAGCAAGTCCTAATCTGACATTTCGTGGATCTGCTGCAAAATCCGGATATATCTTGTCAAATTCTTTCCATGCGCTTTCGTCTGCAGGATGTCTCATCACATCATCCTCAACCCGCTTATCTTTGTGCCACCTCATGTCACTTGCAGTATGTGTCGACATGTACAATCGTTGCAACCTTGGCTTAAGTGGGAAATAACGCAACACCTTTTGCGGAATCTGTTTCTTTCTCTCTACAGACTTGTTCTTATATCTCGGTTCATTGCACACAGGGCATTTATCCTTCCCTTGGTGTTCTTTGTAAAACAATACACAATCATTTTTGCGTGCATGAATCTTTTCATATCCCAAACCGAGATCTTTCAACACCTTATTTGCAAGATAATGGGTTTCAGGTATATGATTGTTCTTTGGAAGCATTCATTTCAAAATCCCCATCAACTGATCATAACTTCGATTCAAATGTTGATTAAGTACTTTCCAATGCATTAACTCCACAACAGCAGTTAGCACTGAAAACTCTTCACAACCAGAGTACAATTCCCGCTGAGCTTTTTTCAACAATCTCTCGTACTTATCAAACTCTTCTCTTTGGACTTCGGGCAAACCATCATCTTGATCCATATTATCGCTCTCTATATCATCCTGACTGACTTCGTGATCAAGCGATGCATATGGATAAGCATCGTTTATTATGCCCATCACTTGGTCATTATCATCACCAACAGATTCAGTAGGCTGCAGAATTGTTCGGGCATCCGAGGAAGTCGAAGCATAAACTCTCGGTTCACCATGATAATACCATGTCGTATAGTTGTGTGACATCCCATATTTCAACAAATGAATTCTGACTTCACGCACTGTCTTCCATAAAGAGTTGTTACAATTCCGACACGGACACCTTATATTATTCTGAGCATTGACATATTCATGTGCAACTTGGATAAATGACTCTATCCCATACAAATATTCATCACTAACACGATTCGTATTACGTATCCACTGTCGGTCCATGATGCCTGTTTCCATATTACACGACAATTAGAAAACGATACGTCACCCTTCTTCGTCTCCTTATGCCTCCGGTAAGAGCCCTATCCCATTCGAGAATGCACATATGTGTTGTGGTTGTTGGCTCACACGACGTAGTTTCGATCTGGAAAAATTTCGGCAGCATCTCCCTATGGTTCTCCAAGTGCACGACGTAGATATTTAAAACAAATATCTAGTATGCACTCGAAGAACACATAGGGAGATGTTGCCGAAATTTTCTCAGATCAAAACCACATCACATGAACCGCTAACCACAACACATAATTGTGCACTCCCAAACTGTCCATGGGTAATTTGGACAATTCAAGAATCATATTGGAGCGCAGTCATGCCCAGCGCCCATGCGCGCGTCCAATAGACTCTCGAACGGGTCTAAGGTGAATTTAAGTTTAGTGTACAAAGTTATCCACTGATAACTTCACACGATTAGTTAAATGTACAAAGTTATCGACTGATAACTTCGCACAAGCGCTTCTTGCCACATGACCTAACCCAGTACTCGAGGAGTGTTGGACTACGTCATCGAAAATTTTGCAATTACAACTAAACTAAATGTAACATACAAACTAAACTATAATTAATCTAACAATATACATATAAACATACAAACAAACTATTAAATTTTAGCGTATAAAAACATACAAACTAATTGATCAATTTTATAATTAATTTAACATACAAACTAATTCATTAAAAAATTTAATACAATTATATATGAAACATTAAATACTAAATCATACAAAAACTTAACTAAAAGATAGATTAAACACATACCTCACCAAAAATGCAATTATCCTTCACAACAAATGCAACACTATCNGGGGGTGTTTTGGGTTTCGGGGAAGGAGGGAGGAGGAGGAAGAAGTGGCCGGCGCGCTGAGAGGGAGTGAGAGCTGAGGGAGGAGGAGGGACTGCTGTGAGGGCAAGGGAGTGAGTGAGAGAGAGTGACTGAAGTGAACCCAGAAATGGGTTAAACTTAAAGACTTTGGGTGACGAACATGAATTCGTCGCCCAAAGTAACTTTAGGCAAGGAATTAACAAGTTCGTCGCCCAAAGATACTTGGGGCGACGGAATCAAGTTCGTCGCCCAAAGTCTTTGACTTTAGGGCACCGTTTTATCCCGCCATAATTTCAGAATTTGGGCGACGCACCGTTCGTCGCCCAAAAATAAATTTCGTCGCCTAAAGTTGAATTTTTTTATGAACCATGATCGTTCATACGTTCGAGCTCCTATACCAAACTTCTAGATCTCCAATTGACCTAATATTTTAGAGGAATGATCTTTGAGTGACAAACTAATAAATGAACGGTTCAGATCGTTAAAAACACAATCGACATATAAGGTTCTACATATAAATCAGTGGATGTTACACTTCAATAATAAAATTCTATTAACTATTTCGTTCAAACCTTGTCGATTCAATAATTGTGCAGACAATAACGTTATTACAACAATCATAGTCGTTCATCATCTATGTTCATACGCAAGGATCATCCCTGCAAAAAATCCGCTCAATCAGAGTTCATCTAGCCGTTCGATTATGATTATAAAAACCATGATCTTTCATACACACTAAATGCTAAACCTAACTTCTACTTCTCCGATTGAGATAATTTTTTGTATGGATGATCTTTGAGTGGGGGACTAGCCAATGATCGGTTCAGATCGTTAAAAACATAATAGAAATCTGAGCTTCTACATATAAATACACTTGAAGAGTATAATTCTATTAACTTTTTCCTAGAAATTTTGGCGATTCAACAGTTTGTGAAGACTACAATGTGATTTCAACGATCGGAACCGTTCATTCTATTCGTTTATACTGGAAGATCATCCCTGCAAAAAATCGGCAAAATCGGAATTCATATCATGCTTCGATTAGTATTAGAAAATTCAAAATCGTTCATAAGTTCAACCACCGTTACCTAACTTCTACATCTCCGATTGAGCTAATTTTTTGCATGGATGATTCTTGAGTGGGGAATTAAAAAATGAATGGTTTTGATCTTTGGAAATACAATCGTATCGTATGCTATTACATATATAAAATTGTAAACAAAAAAATATTCTTACTTTGGGCAAGGAACTACAAATTTCGTCGCCCAAAGTGATCTTGGGCGAGGAAATTATAAATTCGTCGCCCAAAACCACTTTGGGCGACGAAATGTAAAGTTCCTCGCCCAAACCATTATTACAAAATGATCAAGCTCCGATACCAAATGTTTACATCTCCAATTGACCTAATTTTCTGCAAGATTAATATTTGAGTGAGAAACTAATAAATGAACGGTTCGGATCATTGAAAACACGATCGACATATGAGGTTGTACATATACATGAACGGTTTTTGCACTTGAAGAATAAAATTTTATTAACTCTTTCGTTAAAACCTTGTAGCTTCAATAATTGTGAAGACCACAACGTGATTATTACGATCAGAGCCATTCATCATATATGTTCATACTCAAAGATCAACCCTGGAAAAAATGGGCTCAATCGGAGTTCATCTACCCGTTCGATTATTATTATAAGAATCAATATCGTTCATACATCCTAAATGTCAAACCTAACTTCTACATCTCCAATTGAGATAATTTTTTGCATGGATGATCTTTGAGTGGGGCACTAAGAAATGATCGGTTCGGATCGTTAAAAACACAATACAAAAGTGATCTTCTACATACAAATTAATACACTTGAAGAGTATAATTCTATAGTTTTTTCGTTGAAACTTTGTCGATTCAAGAATTGTGAAGACTATACTGTAATTTCAACGATCGGAGCCGTTCATTTTATTCATTTATACTCAAACATTATTCCTGCAAAAATTCGTTCAAATCGGAATTCATCTACTCCATTGATTAGCATTAGCAATTTCTTGATCGTTCATACATTCGAACACCGTTACATCACTTTTACATCTCCAATAATCCTATTTTTTTGGAAAGCTGATCTTTCAATGAGGAATTAAAAATTGAACGGTTCGGATCGTTGGAAACACGATCACATTGTATGATTAACATACATATAATTGCACCAAAAAAAGAAGAAGGGAATGACCATTTAGGCGACGAACCATATTTGTTGTGTCACCCAAAGTATTTTTGAGCGACAAATTTACATTTTCCTCGCCTAAACACACTTTGGGCGACGAACATGTGTATTCCTCGCCCAATGTATTGCTAAATTAATTTTTTGTCGCGTGAGTTGAGGCGACGAGATCATTTCGTCGCCCAAAGTAACTTTAGGCGAGGAACGTGTTTTTCGTCGCCTAAAATGTCCTTTGGGCGACGGACATGTTCGTCGCCCAAAAGTGTATGACATTGGGCAACAAATATTCTCGTTCGTCGCCCAAAATTACGTTGGGCGACGAATATGTGTTCGTCGCCCAAAGTGCCGTCGCCCAAATATGTTTTTCTTGTAAATTGCTTGAAAGCTACATCATTCTCTCCGGCCGGTTGGATAGAATTCATCCTCGAATTTACAGTTTGTTAGGTGCAAATCTTCCAAACATAAACTTGCATTTTAGAGAAATTCATCAAGGATTGTTGACCTTGAAACTGACTTCCTCCATCCCAAGAAATAGATATTTAGAATACCTTAGCTTTCTTGAACTGAATTCATGCCTGAACCCTAAACCCTTCATATTCTGGAAAATTTTTCTATTGAAAATTTTGATTTCATTGGGGTTGGATCAAAAAGAAGAGAAGTAAACGTTGTTAGATGGATTTTAACCTTCACATGTGTCACACTATAATAATCTCTCCTTATTAAAAAAAAAAAAGCATAAAGGATAGATTTGGAAATATCAAATATATAAAATGGGAAAGAGTACAAAATGGAGAAAATAGGAGTCCCCTACCTAAAAGGCTAAAAGTAATCCAATAAATCAATTATGTAATAAATGCAAATTTAATAAAAATAAAGGTCAAGGGTCACATATATCACTTTTCAAATTTTCATTATTGTGAAATGGGGTTGGCCTAATTAGCCGAGGACAATAGCTCTTTCCTACACACCCCAATTCGAACCTCCCTTGTAATTAAAAAGAAAAATTTATTATTAATTATTATTGTAAGGTTTGTAATTTTAGTGGTTACGAATATTTTATGGGTAGTTTTTGAATGCCGCCCTCCCCCTTTAGCCTCCTTTGTAACAAAAAAAAAAAAAAAAAAGAAGTTTGAACCTGAAGCTAGCCTCCTGACAAGGACTACTGTTAAGACAAGATAATTACTATTTAACATATACATGACAGTGAGTCAATAGCTGAACCTATAGCTAGAAGAGAATCCCAATACATAAAGAAAAACAATTCACTTAATTTGTATGCCACTCGTATCATCAAGTTGGATGAAATCTTGATAAGATTTCTTTAGTTATCTCCATTACATGAAAGAAAAGCAACCCAGAAGACATGGGCACACTCAATGTAACAAGTGCAACTATTCCTAAAGCCAAACTAGGCCTCATATTCATCAAACAGTTTTGCAATAACCCTATTGCTTCACAAACATCCTCCTTGTAATACATGAAATATCGCTTCTCCCAGCCCATCCAATCCGAATTTGGCGGCTGATCATGACTTCTCTCTAACATCTCCATCTCCCGAATGCGTATCCGGAGCACCATCATGCTTTCATCCACAAGCCTGCCCCCATAGTCTCTCCCATTTGTTTCTTTACCTGCTGCAGCCACAACCACGCAAATTGCTCGCCTTTTCCGGCACGGGGATGGGGATGCCGTAGAAAATCTCCGGGCGGGAAGTGTGGGGGATGAGAGTATTCTGGTTGCCATTGAATTTGGTGATACAAATGGAGAAAGCACACATATATAAATAAGGGAAGGTTACGTAACATAGTATAGAATCTTATGGTCTAAGGCTTAATTATGTCCAAAACCGTGTTTATTAAAGAGATCAATCAACGCCACAGTGGCAAAGTGCAACGCGTATTACTGTGTTGCACTTGGCAAGATGTGGACATAGCGTGTGGGACTATGGATTAATTAATCATATCTTTTTGCTTTAAACATTCCCTTACTTTAACCAAACTGCCTTAGAAGCAATGTATATGTCTTAATTAGGCGTCTAGCTAATTACTTGAACGAAACTGTGTTATTATAAAAAATAAAAAAAATTATAGTGTGTCGTCACTGACATCAAATTAATGGTATGTCGATCTAGTGTTATGAACTTATTTAAATTATAATATGTATATAATTATCAAGAGTATGAATTTAGAATTTATATATTAACAATTGTACATATATTATAATTTTAGAAAATTAAGATTAAATATCAAATTTTAATAATTTTTTGATATAGCATAAAGACTATATATATTGTTTCAATTGAACTACCAAATTTAAATATAGTTTTTTAGATTATGTCACAAATATGTTAGCACATTTGATTTGAGCCTTTTCTATTTGACATTTTTGTTCTTTGGTCCACATATGATGGGTGTTAGTTAAAATTTATAAAGTTTTGACAAAATTGTCTTTGAAACTTTTATATTATCTTGAAAATTTGCTAATCTAGTATCAACTTCACATTTAATTGTGATTGTACGACATTCACAACTTCAAATTTAGTTGTGGCTGAACGACAATCATATCTAAGTTGCGACTAAACGACAATCATATCTAAGTTGTGAGACAATCACAATTAAGTTGTGACTTAATTGAATTTTTTTTAAGAAAAATTATATTACAACATAGTATAAATAGAGGTCAAAATAATACATAGTATAGTGGTGTAAGTTGTCTCTTTCAATTTACTAAGACAGTCACAGTTAAGTTGTGACTTGATTGATTTTTTTTTTAATACAATATAGTATAAATTAATGTAATATTTGTGATGTAATATTATTTTTATTTTTTTATTATAGTGGCATGTGATGTAATATTTGTAAATTCTAATACCTTTTACTTTATTATTTTGTTTGACTTTTCAATTAGTACCTAATATAAAATGTTATTTAATTTTGGTACCTAAACTAAAAAATTATTAAAATTTAATAGTTAAAATCAATAGATCTTTATAATTTTGATGAATTTGTGACATGCACTACTTCAGTACCATCATGCACTTGGAAAAATTGATTCTTATATGAAACAAGAATGAAGCGAAATTAATTATAGGCATAAATTCAATTTAGACACATAACTATATATGTTATTTCAACGGAGTCCACGAACTTTCAAATATTTCAAATATACATCTGATTTATTATGTAAATTGAAAAATGAAATTTCATCCATCAATTTATTGAGAGATCAGTTAAATGTTAGCTTGGTTTTTGCTAACGGAGATTAATTAACGATGTGGCATCAATTCAGTATACATTTCCCGCCAAATGAGCAACACATGTCTACTTGACACAAGTCCACACACCCATCACCTCTTTTCCGCTCGTCGAACGCTTTCCTAACTATTTAGTCTCCCAAAAACATTATGTATTTCTCCAAATTCGAATATAAATCTCTCAATCACTTGTGTTCAACAAGCGAAAAAGAGATGATGAGTTTGTGGACCCATGTCAAGGGTTAAGTGGACCTATGTCGCTCATTTAGCGGGAAATGAGCGACACGAGTCTACATAACCCCTGACACAGGCCCACAAACTCTCTCTTTCTCTTTATTATTATTAAATTATAGGCCCATGTCGCTCATTTGGCGGAAAATGTTGGCTGAGATAGCGTCATGTTACCAAGTAATCTCGATCAGCAAAAGCCAAGCTATCTATTAACTAATCTCTCAACGAATTAATTGATATAAATTTATTTTTCAATTTAGATAATAAATTTGGTGTATATTTGAAATATTTTAAAGTTCATGAACTCCCGTCAAGGAGTTAAATTTCAAAATGTTCGGCGAAATTTCGCCGAAAATTTCGATTTTTGGGGATACCGAATTTTATCACACATTCATCAATTTTTCGGGAGAATTTCGCCGAAATATTCGAAATTTCGCCAAAATTATCGAAAATAATCGAAATTCCACGAAATTTCGCTCACTGCAAACCCGCAGCGCACAACGGCTAGAAGACCCACCACGCATATGACGGCGTAGAGCAGCGCCGCGAGTATGACGACGAAGTCTGAGTCCAAAGTGACCGCTTCAGGAGGCGGCGCTGCCGCTGGTGCTGGTGCTGAGAAATCTTTGAGAGCGACTTAATGTCTCTGTGTTTTGTTTTGTTTGTATGTGTTTGGGAGAGTCAGAAGGAAAGAAAGAAAGGGTTTGGAGAATTCAAGTGGGTTTTTGAATTTGGGGGTTTGAGAATTTTTAGCTTCTGGAGATTTTTAACTTTCTATACAAATAAATTAAATAGTTTGCGAGAGAGAGTAGTAGAGTTGGGTTGGGTGGGTGTGGGTGAGTGGGTCTGAAACAGAAATGAAAAAGTATGTTTGAAGAAGATAGGTACTGAGGTAGGCAGAGTGGGTCGCCCAGATTAGTCCAGGTGGCAGTGGCTTTGGACTATTTTCCATATTTAGTTAATTCTTATCCTCTTCATTTATCTTTTTCTTGTACAGTTGTACACATTAGTATGTTACCAAAACAATCAATGCTTTTTATTGTTTTAATTACACAATTTAATCACTCTTTTAATTGCAATTATTAAGCTCCTTCAATTAATTAATCCATATGTTTATCTTATATCATTTTTTAAACTAAGTTAATCAATATGTTTAATCACTCTTTTAATTGCAATTATTAAGCTCTTTCAATTAATTAATCAATATTTTTATCTTTTAATTGTAATATTGTAGTATAATTGTATAAATAAAATTAAAGTACTATTTATGTAATTATTAATTAGTGAATAATTTTTTTAAAATATTTACTTCCAGCGTGCATTATATTTATCTTATATCACATGAAACTTACTATATAATTTGGTTTCTTTAATGTTTTTTTTATCAATGTAATAGATAATATGTTAAATATATATGCTAAAGTTTTATTCAAAATTTTTGTATTTTGATAGCAATTTCCGTCGTTTCCGTCGAATTTTTATCGAAATTTAAAAATCTTCGAAATTTTCGTCGAAATTTTCATTGAAATTCGAAATTTTATTGCTTGACTCCCGTTGAAATAATTTATATAATTATATGTGTAAATTAAAATTTTTACCTTAATTATAAAAGGAAAGACATCCAACAATGATTTGGTTCAACAAATGTACAGACTGTACAGTACGTAAAACATAGCGGAAGAGATTGATCGATCGATATTTATATAATATTCCATGTATGCCCCGTAATCCACATATAATTGCTTTACAAGTTGCATTGAAGAGACAGGTATCCACGCGCATTGCCAATGATCTCTGCAAAGTATGCATGCTATTTCTCAATTTTTTTTTTTGGGCAAGGGAAGTTATCTTAGGTATAAATAATATTCTTTTTGATTTAGGAGCCTATAGTCTAGTATGACTAATATAAGGGACAATAAGAGAGACAAATGAAGGATAATACATTAGTTTTATAATTGTGTTAAATTTAATCTTTAAATGTGTTGTCTCTGCTCATATTTTATCACTCATGTAAAATTGACTCTAATAAAATTTCACTCAGTGTAAGTTTCAGTTTTATTTATTTTTTGTTATTGGCAAGGCCCAATTGTATTTATGTACTATTAATAGAGAGTGTAAATACATGTTTATACGAGTGCTAGAAGCTTTTAAGAAGGTTTACATCGCCTTCCTTATCGTTTTTTTTTTTTCCTTAATTTACTTATTATGGTTGGACTGTTAACTAGAAATCGCATAGTTTTTATTTTTGTTTTTATTAGGAGAAATCAATCACATTGTAAGTCAGCTCATTTTTTTTCCTCAAAGCTCGTTTTGTGATAAATTGAGTAAGACCGATAAAGATGCTGAAAAATGTTGTATTCGGCAGGGGTGGAGTTAGAAATTTTTGCTCAAGGGCCCAAGAATTCAAATGTATTTACTGGAGAAGCCATTATATAATTTTTCCCTAAATTTTCAAAAAACCATAAATATTTTTCTAAAATATATATAGAGCTCATGTGCGTTGGGAGAGCCCGGGCTACGTCAGGTCCATATGTAGCTCCACTAGTATTGGGTATCAATTAAATATCAAATATTTGAAAATCTCAAAATATTAAATTATTAACCAAATATTGATATTGATAAAAGATGAGAAAAACGACAAAAATCACAAAAAAAAAAAAACATGAAAATGTTTAAATTATCTACCCATTTTAATTAAAATCTTATGATTGAAAATTGATGCAATTGGAGTCCCGGTTTCACTTAAACGCAAATTGTTTGTTATTTACCATAAGACTTATACTGGGATTGATAATACCAACCAAGAAACATGACTTTAACAAAATAATAATAATTGTCAGAATGAAAACAAAAAAAATATATGTATATATATATATATTTTCAAGATTCCTAAGTAAAATAATAGGAAACAAATTATACAAATGCCTATGGTAGTGTCATTACATTTACAAAGCTAAGTGGTAAAACCCCCATCAACCAAGATGAACGGTGGATAGAGCCCCATTAGCCACCTCCACCACACGTAGCACGATCATGATCGTTGAAGCCGGAACACTCGTGGTGATGAGCAGCAGCAAGCAAAGAGCAATACTAGGCCTAGAGTTCATGAGATACGATTGCAGACAACCCACCACATTGCAAACATACTCATCGTAACTTGCATAACACTGCTTCTCCCACTGCATCCATTCTTGAGGAGGCTCGTAGTTCCTCTCCACCATTTTTGTCTCGTGAATTCGTTTTCTAAGAACGATCATGCTCTCATCGATTGATGATCGCCCTTCGTACTCATAGTGGTCCCTTGTAGCAGCCACAACAAGACCATTGATGGGTCTCTTTTGGAACTCCAATCCCATTTTTGGAGTGGGAGATTTGCCGGACAAAAATGGGAGAGGAGGAAGTGGTGATGAGGAACAAAGAAAAGTTGCTTCCATTTGAAAAATAGTCCTTCAAAGCAATGAGTAAGGATTAGAATAAGTTTAGAGTTCAGCAACAGAAAAAATCTGTTTGTGAGACAATAAAAGGTACGTTGAAGTGAAGAATTGGGATTTGGATGGAGAGATTGAATCTTCTTTGTTCCGTATTTATAGATGTGAATGTCAAGATCCGAGGCTGGGCTAAGTTTATGATCGAGCTTCAACTTAAGAACGTTGGGTGATCGACACGTGTTCTTTCTACGCGTTCTTTAATAAAATATTCATTAGATCTGAAATAATGATGCCACATGTCAGCTGTATGCTGTGTCTGTGACTTGGGGAAGTGAAGCCGGCCACCATTTTGTGAGGGTCGGCGTATATATCTTTTAATAAAGAAAAACCATAAATTATGAAGAGTTGAGTTTCATAATTTTTAGTTTGTGAATGTGGCCGGTTTCCAATGTATGCAACACTATAATATATTAAGTATATTATTAGGTAGCATCATACTTAACAAAGCTACATCTCCTACCACAGGTGTCACATGTAACGAGACTAGAAATTCCACATGGCAAGTACGGTGCATCGAGGGATCTATGAGCGTTTGAAAGCCATCTAGGGGTGATCCAACATCCGAGAGGAACTTACATCTTTTGTCGTATACAATATATAAAACACACATATAGTCATGTGTTGTCATGTGATTAAATAGCGAAGAAAAATTGAAAATTTAAATGTGAAAGTAGGGGTGGGCATTTTAACCGCGGACCGCCAAAACCGGCCGAACCGCAAAAAACTGCGTTGACCAAAAAAAGTCAACATTGTCAAAAAAACCGAATCGCACCGCTTCTCTCCGATTTCGGTTCCGGTTCTACACCTTATTTAACCGAACCGCACCGCATACTTGCAAAAAAATATATTTTTATACACATATTGTCATATACACCATTTTATATATTTTTTTATATATTTATACCATTTTTATATACTTTTTATACACTTTTTGTACACATTTTTATACACTTTAGACCCTAAATCCTAATAAAATATTAAAATTAATATTAACCTAGCTATATTTTAGGGTTTAGATTCTAAAATATATTTTATATAACCCTATGACCTATTTTCTAGATATATAATATAATAAGAAATTAATAATGTTTTAGTATATAATTTTAGTTATACCCATTACCCTATATAATAAAATTAGTATATTCTTTATATTCTATATAAAAAAAATTAGTATATTATTTATAGTTTATACTTTATATACTAAAATTTTTAATTGTTTATAGTTCTAGGGTATAATATATAGTTATATACTATATAAGTGTATATAGGGTATATGCCATATAAGGTAATAAGGTATAGGATTTAAAATTTATGGTATAAGTTTTAGGATATTAGGGTTTATAGTATAAGGATTTAAAACTTATGGTATAGGGTTTGGTTGCAACTCATCTCTCATTCTCTAAACCCTAAACCATAAAGTTTAAAATTTTATATATTCTATATACTCTATATAGTCTAGTTACTCTATATAGTCTAGTTTGCCCAACCAAACCCCAAAGTCCCAAAGCCCAAAACAAACCCAATTGCTCAAACCCCAAAACATATATTTTATATAAATTATAAAACATTCAAAATTTTAAAACATATGTAAATGTAATAAAAAGACTAAACCCCAAACGAAACCCCAATATGGCCAAACCCCAAAAAATATGTTTTATATAAATTATAAAATATTAAAAAATTTAAAACATATGTAAATGTAATAAAAAGACCAAACCCCAAACGAAACCCCAATAGGGTCAAACCCAAAAAATATGTTTTATATATATTATAAAACATTAAAACAATAAAACATATATAAATATAATAAAAAGACCAAATCCCAAGACATATGTTTTATAATTTTTATAAAACATTAAAGTATATGTAAATGTAATAAAAAAACAAAACCCCAATCTTGCCAAACCCCAAAACATATGTTTTATAATTTTTATAAAACTTTAGAACATATGTAAATGTAATAAAAAGACGAAACCCCAATCTTACCAAACCCCAAAATATATGTTTTATAAATTTTATAAATCATTAAAACATATATAAATGTAATAAAAAGACGAAACATTGAGACTTGAGAGTGAGAGACAGTGATGCGTATGTCTCAGAGAGGCTAAAATTTCTTTCCTTAATATATAGAACAGTGATGCGTATGTCTCAGATTTGTTTATATGTTGTACTTGTGCATCTCTCAGATTTGTTTATATATTGTGCATCATTCAAATTTGTTTATATATTGTGCATCATTTAGATTTGTTTATATTTTGTGTATTTGTGCATCATTTACATTTGTTTATATATTGTGCATTTGTGCATCATTTAGATTTGTTCATTTCCTTCTCTTATTTACTGCATTTAGGGTTGAGGAGGGATGGACCCCCAATCAAAAGACACTCCTAGCTCATCCACTGCCTCTGTCACTTCACCAACACTAACACCAGTTACACCAGCACCTACATCAACAAATTCAACACCTACACCATCACCAACACCAACACCAGCCCCTACACAAACTGCACCAAATGGTAGCCGTCCCCCACGACCAACTGGTTCAAGGAAACCAGTCAAGGAGAAATCCCAAGTTTGGGATCATTTTGAAAGATATGATGATGTGACTGAGTTTACCAAGGAGGATGGAACTAAAGGTCAAATTATCAAAAAGAGAGCTAAGTGCAGTTACTGCAGTGCTCACTATGCTGCTGACCCAAATCTGAATGGTACATCTACATTGAGAAAACACATAGAACACCAATGTAAGGCCTACCCGGGGAGAGTACAAGATAAAAGGCAAAAGACATTGTCTTTTGACCAAACAATGGGCAATTTAGTGGCTAGGGGTTGTAGTAAAGATGATTGTCTCAAGGCTTGTGTGGAAATGGTGATCATAGATGAGTTACCTTTTAGCTTTGTTGAAGGTAGAGGGTTTAGGAGATTTTGCAGTGTTGCTTGCCCCATTTTCCAAGTCTCATCCTGTAGGACCCTTGTTAGGCATTTCTTGGCCTTGTATGATGAAATGAAGGAAAATTTGAAAAAAGATCTAGCCTCACATAGGGTATGCCTCACAATTGACACTTGGACTAGTTGTCAAAACATTAACTACATGGTCATCACTGCCCACTTTGTAGATAGTGAATGGAATATGCACAAGAGGGTTTTGAACTTTAGAGTGATAGCCAATCACAGGGGGAATTCAATTGGAAAACTTCTAGAACAATGTCTACTAGAATGGGGTTTAGAGAAGGTTCTTACCATCATAGCAGATAATGCCACTACAAACACAGCAACAATTGAGTATCTAAAGGGCAAGATGAAGCATTGGACAAATGCTAAGATGGTTTTGGGGGGGAAGTACATGCATGTGAGGTGTTGTGCTCACATTGTGAACTTAATAGTTGGGGATGGGTTGAAGAAACTTGAGAAGTCTATCCTAGCCATTAGGAATGCAGTGAAGTATGTCAGATCCTCATCTCAAAGGTTGGTTGATTTCAAGGCTTATGTGATTAGAGAGAAAATTCCGTGCAAGGGCTTAGTGGTGTTGGATGTCCCAACTAGGTGGAATTCCACCTATTTGATGTTAGATGCGGCCTTGAAGTTTGAAAAGGCTTTTGAAAGGTTAGGAGAAGATGAAGAAAACAACTCATACTTCAGTTGGTTTGGTGAAGAGGAAGAAGGGGTTTCCAATCCTAGGAAAAGGGTAGGACCACCAAAGGAGAATGATTGGAACAATGCCACTGTTTTTGTGGACTTCTTGAAGGTCTTCTATGATATGACCTTGAAAATGAGTGTGACTTTACATCCTGCTGTCCATGAAACATTCCATGATTTAATTTCCATTGAAGAGGAAATTAAATGTTTATTTAGGGATGAGGATATGCCTTTTGGAGATGATGATCTTGCTGAATCCGAGGCTCAAATGGTGCTAAATGATATGGCAGATGGTATGAAGAAGAAGTTTGAGAAGTATTGGGGGAATCTTGACAAGATCAACCAATTTTTGATGGTTGTACTTGTCCTTAACCCTAGATACAAATTGGGCAATTTGTCCCATGTGCTACAAAGATATTGTATGGATACACAATTTGCCACAAAGAAGAAGGAAGAGATCAAAGCCATACTCATCAAGATGTTTGATGAGTATGCTGCTCCAATGCCAAAGTGAAGGTTCTAGTGGTGTGAGTGGTCTTACTACCTCAACTAGTTCTACTACTAGTACTAGGAGTTCTTCTAAGGAACTTAGAGGGGGAAGAAAAAGGCAAGAATTGACTAGGCAATGGATGGAAGAAACTGCAGCAAGTAGTGTATTGGTTTTGGAACATGAGGTGGATAGGTACATAATGGATCCTATTGAAAAAGTGGACCCGGACTCTCATTTTGATATTCTTAATTGGTGGAAGCACAATGGGGTTAAATACCCTGTTTTGGCCCTAATTGCATGGGATATCTTTGCAATTCCAGTTTCTACAGTTGCTTCAGAGGCTTGTTTTAGCACGGGAGGAAGGGTAGTTAATCCTTTTCGTGCTTCTTTGACTCCAAAGATGGTGGAGGCTCTTATTTGTTGTCAAAACTAGTTAAGATCCGAGGATATCTCCACTTTATACTATGAACCATCCATTGAAGAAATGGAGTTTTATGAAGCACTTGAAGCTAGTAATTATGTGTTATAACCTTTTTTAAATGTTTTCAACATTTCAACTTTCTTAGATTGAAAAACTGAATTATAACTATTTTGTTTTACAGAATACACGACCTCACCCACTTCAAAGACAACTGCCCCTGCTGTTCAATGAGTAAATTGCCAACTGGTAATATTTTTGACTTGCACTAGTGGACTTGTTCATTTATTTATTTATATTGGGATTTGTTCATTTGTTCATTTATATTGGGTGCAGGCATGACTTTTGAGGCTTTGAGTTGCTGGAGGTTTTGACTTTTGAGGTATGATTTGTTTGGTTTCAGCTGCTGCCTGCTGCCTAAGTTAAAACTTTGTTATTTTTTGCCTTTTGATTGGTCTATTGGTTTGTAAACTTTGTTATTTTTTAGTTGGTTTGTAAGTTAACTTAATTGGTTTACTTTGTTATTTTTTGGTTGGTCTGTAAGTTAGTTAACTTAATTGGTTAACTTTGTTACTTTGTTTGGTTGGTTTGTAAGTTACTAAGTTGTAGACTTGTAGTCACTTTATTTGTTTGATTTTGAAGCAGGTTTATAACTTGTAGTAACTAGTAAGTTAGTAACTTTGTTTTAAGCAGGTTCTTAACTTGTAAATTTGTTTTCTTGTTGCCAAAACTTGTTAATTAGGATGGGTTTGCATCATTATATAATTGGGCTTTGGCTTAAAAAAAAAAGTGTGAGGCCCCATTAGGCCCAGAACCGTGGTGAGAACCGCACTGCACCGCATTCAAGATGGTTTGGTTTGGTTCGGTTTTTTTATTTTTTTCACGGTTTTAATCACCGAACCGCATCATCTATTCATGTCTGGCGCAGTGCACGGTTTCGAGGGAAAAGTGAGTCGAACCGCACCGCGCCCACCCCTATGTGAAAGTGTACGAAAAATTAGAAATTTAATGTGAAAATTAGGGGTGGGCATTAATACTGGAAATACCGAAACTGTCCCATTCTATCTCGTTCCATCCCAGTCAATCCCGTCCTGAAATTTTGTTCCTTCATCCTGTTCCGATCTCATCCCGTCTCGTTCTTAAATGGGACGAGAACGGTTCTGATGTTTGAAAATCATCTCGTCTCGTACCATTCCGAATTATATTTTATTTATTATTTAAAATTTTAAAATTTTTTTCTCTCTCCCCAACCATTTAATTATTATTTAAAATTTAAAACTCTCTCTCTCTCTCTCTCTCTCTCTCTCTCTTTCTCTCTTTTTCTCTCTCTCTCTCTCTCTCTCTCTCTCTCTCTCTCTCTCTCTCTCTCTCCTCCCAAGGCCCCAACCCGTGACTTCCTTTTTCTTTCCTTCTCTCTTCCTTTTTCTTCCTTCTTCTTTCTCCCTTCCTTCTCTCTCCAACCCGTGCCCTCACTTTCTTCCCAGCCCTCATTTTCTTTTCTTCTTTCTTCCTTTCTCTTCCTTCTCACTTCCTTCATCTCTCTCTCGCGACCAGCACCTGACCAGCCACCCCAGCCACCTAGCCACCTAGCCACCTTAAACTCAAGCCACCCAACCACTTCCAGCCCGTGCGTGACCCAGCCCAGTCACTCACCTTGCCATCCGGCCACTTTCCCAGCCACCCAGCCACCTATTTTTCTTATGTTCTTCTTTTTGTCTGGGATCAAGTTGGTACTGAACCCGTACCGAATTGGTTTGGTCCGGGACGAGATGGTACCAGAGCACCAAAATGCCCACCTCTGTCCCGTACCGATCCTGAATCCAAAGCATGAGATGAGAACGAGATGAGGTTAGTCCTGTCCCCCCCCCCCCGCGTCCCGTGCCCACCCCTAGTGAAAATGTACAAAAAGTTAGAAATTCGATGTAAAAAAATTTGTGGCGAGGAATTTTATGCTACTGCAAATGTGTTACTTATAAAAGAGAATAATTTTGTTCACCATCTTTAAATGTAGTGTAATTTTACCATCTCACTAAATATGTGTTACATGTTATAAATATTAATGAGTTAACTTTTGTTATAAATAATGTCACACATGCTAATTATAATTGACTATTGTTATTTATAAGGACTTTACAACCTTCAATGTACTCAAAGGGACGAAAAATTAGTTTATTACCTTCAAATGTAATAAAAAAAAGAGAATGTTATCCACCTTCTCCACCGACCTTCTACTTTATTATTTTTATTTCACAATGTATTTTCATGATCGGAACCGTTCATTTTTTAAATAATTATTTAAATATCATCTCTACAAAAAATCAACTAAATCAAAAATCGTTTGGTCATATAATCTTTATCAAATAAACAAACGGTGAATCAAATTATTATCAAAACCTTCTGTTTATTTGATCACAATTATATAACCAAATGATTTCTGATTTAGTTAATTTTTTGTAAAAATGATCTTTATAGTTAGATCTAAAAAAACAAATGATTCTGATCATGAATTTACATTACAGAATAAGAATAATAAAGAAAAAAATAAATCAAAGAAGGTTGATAGTATTTCCCTTTTTTATTGCATTTGAAGTAGCGTAAAATTCCTCACCACAAAAAAATTTGTGGAGTATACGTCCATCCATAAGGGAGTGCCGAAGGTTCAACAATGCAAAATTATTAAAAAAATAAATAAATGACATCCAAATCGATCCATAAGAAGTTTTGTGCTTTTCTTTGGCAGCTTTTTTTTTTTTTTTAAATAATTTCTTTCTCGACAACATTGATTACTGTAGGGTGTAGAATTGCCTTTTTAAAGCTGGGGGGGGGGGGGGTGTAAATTGTTTTTCTTAACAATTTTGGGGCATAAATACGAACTATGGAATAAAAGAATACAGAGATTTAGTTTCAGCTACAATAGCACCCTCTGCAAGTCTACAAGCAGAATCATCATTAAGGGCTTGGACCACATTTGGCCCACTTTATTTAGTTTAACAGATTTCAATGCAATACCAAACATCAATTATTATATAGCCAATGCTATTCAGAACACCCTAAATTGTTAAGTTGACCACCCTATTTCAAAATTTCAACTTTATCCTTAAAACCAAAAAATTTCAATTTTGTTCGTTGGGTCATTCGACAGTTATCTACCGAAATATTTATGGTTATTCGACAGTTATCTGTTGAACATTGGTGGATTATTCGGTGGATAACTACCGAATGGAAATGAAAAAGGCATTCGACAGTTATCTGCTGAAATATTTATATTTATTCGACACTTATCTGCCGAACATTGGTAGATATTTCGGTAGATGACCACCGAATGGATCTGGGCGATTTTATTATGTTTTTATAATAAAGGGTAAAATAGGAAAAAAGTTAAAAAAAATTTATTAGGGTGGTCAACTCAGCACAAAAGGGTGGTTTACATAGCCTCCCTCTTGTTATATTCATACTTTCCATTATAAAGAGAATTTCTCTCCGTATGCTTACATTTCTAAGCAACTAGACAATTTATGGTGAAAGTTGCCGGGGCTCGGAGTGCGAGCACCCAAATTTCTTCTACCCAACTTGACTGCTAGTGAAAACATCAACATAATGCATTCATTCATATGCTACTGCTTGATGATTTTTTAAACTACCACCAGTACCGGTGTTCAAAGCTACATATTTGCTTTGAGTGGCATGCCTACATAACATTGGGTTAACTTATATTTTACAGAAAGTCTCAATGGAGGATATCTTCTATTAAAGTTGAGTGAAAAGTGGTACTTATAACTTCAGTGGTATGGAGAGTGTTTACCTTCGTGTTTAGGGACAGAGTTCAAAAATACCTTTCTCCTTTGGCTTCCTTTGTATCAAAAAAAAAAAAAGTCATGCGAAAATTTCAATTATCTCAAAGAGAACATCTCCCATCAGTCAAGAATATTTCATGCCAAGATAACCATTTTAATTTGTGTAGATGACTAAATGTTTGTCACTCCATGTTACCCAACTTTTTGCCAAAAATTCTCTACATTCTGAACTTTCATATAATCAATCTCAAGCAACTGAATGAACATTAACAAGGAAACTCCAACAACAACAGAGAGCTTTGTCCCAATATTAACAAGAAAAATTAGTATATCGTTTATCATATTAATCAGAAAATCAACCATATTACAGAAAGAAAGGAAACAAATCAACCATATTGCAGAAAGAAAGGATAATAAAAACAGAACTAGAATTACGAAATTTGTGATGATATCATATGTGTAGATATTGGTGCTTCCTCTTTATGGTTCACCTATCATCAAGACCACTGTGTGAATAAAACTAGAAAAGCATTTCATTATTTTGTACACAAACATCACAATAGTGAAGCTCAAAACTGAATCTGATATGGTTGAATACAAAGCAAAAATAAGAAAATGGTATATTCTTTACAATATAAAAATGAGGATCAGAATTCGTGGCAGTAAACAATCAAGCATTCAAGGTGATGTGAACCAACCACTGATTGGGGAGGATTATAAGAGCATCAGTCATCATAGGAGGAGTGAGGAGCAGCGGTACAGCCAGGGTTAAAGGGATCTTCAGACCCACAGCAATGCCAGTATTGAACAACTTTGCCAGAGTCAGGAGTATTCATGGTGCCCCCTGTGTACACACTCTCAAACTTCCTCTTTGTTTCTCCTACAGGAGTTTTGGTGTTAGAAGCAAGGCCAGATTCAGAGTTACTTTTAAGTTAAAAAATATTACAAAAGAAACAGAAATCTAGAAAGAAAGATAACCTACTAGGCATGATACTAGGCAATCCAGCTCATATGAGGGACTTAATATGAGGGACAAGTGAGGGAAAACGTGTTCAATGGTTGGATCTACTTCAATGGATTATTGATTTTACACTTGTGTTAAACCGTCCATTAATGTGCTGCCCCTCACTTGTCCCTCTATGTTAACTCCCCCTCATATGAGCCAAACTGTGATACTATGGGAAATAAAGAAATATGATACTAAGAACTATCACATAGTTCAAAGAATTGATGATAAAATGAATTTGAAGATTAAACAATAAGCAATCATTCTTACCCACATTTTGCCATATTTATTTAGCACACATGTTGAATACCAATATGATTTGCACTAGTTTGACCCAGCAGGATTTATATTAAATTTAACCTGAACCACCTAAATGTTATGCCATTTTGATCAATAATTCATGAGAGACCTAGAATGTCTAAATATGCACTGCTCCCTATAGTGCTTTTTTTTTATAAAACTTCAATCACTTACAGAATAAAGAAAACTAAACTTAGTGGAAAAAGAAAAAAAAAAAAACTCCAAACTGAGCCTTTCAACATTGAACAGTGTTATCTTTGGGCATTAAAGCAGTATAACATAAGTTACGTAACCATATAAGCTATGCTTGTTTCAGTTGCAATTGATACACAACAGCACAGAGTAAATTTTGAACAATATTCAGACAGTACCGAAAGAAAAATATTCCTTGTCAAATCTGAACTGACAAACTTGTTTTGTAGATTATAGCAGTAAATAACACTTTGCTTCTATTAAAGTTGCCACGTCTTTCCATTTCTCAAACAGATTTTAATGAACTTTTGAGCAATACGTCCCTTTCAATTCAGTCGGATTTTGAGCATTTAGCCAACAACCAAAAATGAATTTGAATTGCTTATGATATGCATTTTTTAAAATATATACATATAATTGCTTGCTCATGCATTATTTTTTAGAAGTGGAAGAACCACTGATTCATGGAAATAAGAATGGATAAACAGAGCCTAAAGCACTTTAATTCGCTAAACTCAGTCAACCACATTGAGCAACATCTTTATATGTAGACAAGATCTTGAAATTCTTTCTTCCTGCATTCAGTCACCTTTCACTGACTCAACTTAGCTCAACTCCATACTGATGGGATAGGAAGAACCTAGAATGGTGAAGGCTTTAGGTTCTTTCAATTGGATATATCCTTGAAACCCCAAAACCACAAGCTAATAGTTTTATTTACTCGCCACACAAGAAGATAACAATTATATGTCTTATATTCCCTTCCAACTATTTGACAGTTACGTTCACCCACTGCCTTCCACAATGTATTCCTTTTCACCCAGAGAATGAAGCCTTCTTTAAGAACTTTCAATGACCTCGAAATATTTACAAATAGATGCCATTTCCAATCTTATAGCACGATGATGCCAAAGTATTGGTTATATTGTATCTGACTATTGTGCCCAACAGCTGGGATTTTTTATTAGTCTATAGCAAAAGCTTAGCCATATTCCTTCACAATTTAATTACATATCAATGCATTCGCAAAGAAGACTTATGCATTCATCAACAGTTTCATGGCCCTCATAGAATGCAGGTGGAAAATTACAAGGAATGCGTTTCCAACAAATTGACCAACATTAGCACTACATAAAATCTAACAGTCCATTAGTGCCAATAAAACACAAATACAACAAGTATGTGCAAATAGAAGTGAAAACTCAAATTTAGGCAGCTAGCTACAAGATATTCAAACATGGGTATGCTTATAATAATATTCCTGGGCTCAGAGAGCTCAAAACTTTTGGTCAACTTCATTGAGACTTTGAGACCCTTGTGCTTTAAAAATTCACCCAACAAGGAACATATAAAATGCATGGAAAGCATGAAATATAAAGGCAGAACCAGAACAGGTACCTCCAAAATGAGCAGTGTGAAAGCGACAAGCCCGGGGGTGATTGAGAGAAGGGTCGAACTGGGTTTTGCAGTTCTTGCAAGTCCTGAGTGTTATCTTGTTGCTGGGCTTCGCCGAGCATCGAAATGGAGCCAATCTCAATGTGGGTTTTGGCTTTTCATGGAGAGAAAGCAATGGAGCCACTGAAGAATGAGCAAGACCCAGAAGAGCCATCACAAATTCACAACCCACAAAAACTAACTAGTTTTCTCTTTCAAGTATTAATGGTTCAAAAATGGTTGGGTAGAACCGGGTCGGGTAATTACGGGTCGGGTTAGGTAGGGACGGAGTCTGCAGTCACCATTCAGGCATTCACCACTCACAACTTACCACACGGTGAAGGACTGGAGGTGAATTGCATAGATATCGAGGTTAAATGACTAAAGTACCCTTTCTTCATCAGCAGGTCGATTGGAACCCTAGAACCCTAGGATTTCAGTTTGAACTTTCGATTTGGTACCAAAATTTAGGGTTGACTCACCCTCGAATTGTGAATTGCATAAATATTGAGCTTTGGAAAATGGCGAAGAACAGCGACAAAGAGGAGCCAAACAGTGCTCCAGAGCCGGACCGGTGGTACAACATAACCCTAGGTCCCTCCTTCGTGGACCACCGTCCCTCTCCCAAATTCTGCTCCTTGCGTTGTAAGTATCACTCAGTATCTTAGCAATTTTGGGGGTTCTGTTTGTTTGTCAAGAAAACAGAGGAAAAATTGAAGCTTTGGGAGTATCATGTGCGAATTATGTCTAGCCTCACATCTCTAATAATAAAGCCTTTTGAAGTCTTAATTTGTGAACTTTTTTTTGTTTTGTTTCTATTTTTACACAATTCTAAACTTGTGAAATTGAAACTTTCTTTTACCAAAAAATTAGAAACTTCCATATCACTTTGTTGTTCTTTACTTTGAGCTTCTCTGCTACCAATTGGGAACCATAATGTCAAACTTGTTTTCTGGAAGAGATTGTTAATTTGTTACACTATTTATTTATTCTTTTTAGATAAATTTAAACCAGCTTCGATTGACAAGAATCAACCGGGGTCGTTCCACAAGAGCAAGGACAACAGGGTTACAGTAGAGTTTCACAACAACCAACATGGAAAACCCAAAGTGAGTTTTGAAGGTGTCAGTGAGGATTACAGGGAGAATGATGCCGTTTTGTTCTTTGATGGCGAGAGTTTTCGGTTGGAGAGGTTGCACCGAGCAGTGAAGCGGTTGAGGCATGTTAGGCTGCCTGGTGAATCTGCAGCTCCAGTAGCCACTGTCATGAGCACATCAGTTTCAGCACTGGGATCTTATTCTCCAATTGGTGGCAAAGGAGCAAAGCTTCAATCTTTGAACAAGGATGCTCTTCCTCATATGCCGGTGAGTTGCATTGATTTAACATATCATTCGTGTATGTTGCATGAGAAAAAAAAAAAGAAAAAAAAGGAAGGTTGAAGTGTGATCTATCCCAAAATTGTATATTGCATATTCAAGGATAATGTTAGACTTTGTGGTACAGTGTTGCATATTCAGGGATACTGTTAGATTCAAAGATTGAGTCAAAGTTGGAGAGTTGCAATATCTGGGATTTAAACCAATTTTTTTGAACTCCATTTTATATACAAGTTTGAACAGCACAACTGGAATGTTGAAACCAATTTTGTTGCTTGCACTAATCAATGGCAATCATCTCCTTGTGGATGGTAGTGGCAGCACTATGAAACTCATACCCCTCACTTTTATTTTTGTGCAGAAATTTATCATGGCATCAAATGTAATCTTGTTTCTTTATATAAATACTATGTATTTTCCTTTTACTATGTGTAGGGTTGAATTCATCTTCTTGATTTGCTATACCTGCCATATGTGTATCTAGAGAACTTTCCCATATACTCCACTCTGCTTCACTTATAACAGAAGTTTTGGAATGCTGCAAGTTTTTTTTTTTTTTTTTTTTTTTTTCCATTTTGTTAATTTGAATTTGTGAAAATTTCTTTGTTGGATTTGTTAAATATCATCCGCATTCTGTTTCTGAGTGCACAATCCTTCCAGGAGCTCTTAACAATTATATGATGGGTTAAACTTCTTGCTTACAATGTAATTGTACAGGTGGCGGTGGAACAAATTGATATCAACAACCCAGATATCTTAGGTATATATTTTCTTCAATTCTTTTGTTGTTACAATGTTGGGTTGTTTGATGGTTATTTTGTTCTTCAGCATTATATGATACATTTTTGTAATGTTTTTACTGCATTTCTTCAAATTCATGTAATATAATAATGCTAGTTTTAAACAAAACAGAATATGATCATCAACTCTCTTTTATTATCCTGCCCAAGGTGCCTTCTAATGAGAAGAGTGTTCTGATATGCTTCAAACTTTTTATTGTGCAAAATACCCTGCATTTAGATAACATGTGATATATAAATCAATATTCCAGTATTTACTTTTCTTATTTTTAATTTGATGTTGAACATGAAAGTTGAGCTGGATTAAAAGCAAATGTTTGTAATAAAACATGTAATTATAGTTGTATATATACTGCAATAAAAAAATAATGTTCCAGTTTTAATGGTAATTTGTTTTTCTGACTTTGTTTTCTGAATTCAGTTTTGATGACTAAGCAACTGAACTTGCATTAAATGCCGTAATGACTGCTGCTCTTGTTAAGAATATAGCTTCTAATTTGATGATGTCCGTTGACAATTTTTTACAATCTTCTTTCCAGCCCCAGGTCCAACATCTGAAAATGACAAGGATTTTGATTATCCACCTTCCTTACCAAATCCATCAGCTGCATCTCCGCAACCTAAAATTGATGAAATGGACGAAGAAATAGAAATTGTCATTGACGATGATGATGATGATGTTGTCCATGAGACAACTAAGAAAGGAAGGACTTCTGGAGAGGAATTTAACACTGGCATTGACATTAACTTACCTTGTGACATGGATGATGAGATTGCTGATGTAGATGTAAGTGATGATGTGGTGGACAATGGCCTAAATGCTGCAGAAGCCCTTAGAGCTCAAGTGAATGCTGAGGTGGGAGAGAAGCAGACTTCAAGCTCGAGCGATAGTAGTGGGAGCGAGAGTAGCGCGAGTGAAAGTGAAAGTGGCAGTGGAAGCGGTAGTGGAAGTGAAAGCGAGAGTGGGAGTAGCAGCAGTGATAGTGAAAGCAGCGATGGTGGTGACTCCGTAAATTCTATCTAGGAGAATGAAAGCGTGCATTATTATAAAAAGAGTACATATGTAAGTACATAACCTTGTCTAGATAGAACAAAATCACCAGCCGAGTTGGGATTTAAATTTGGGATCGATGGGCTGAACTTTCAAACTGTTAGAGGCTAAGGCCTGGGAGGTAGGCTGGAGATGGTAACTGGGATGGTATGAGATCAAGCTTAGGAATAAATTTTTATTTTTTAATATTGGTTGACCAAGCTTAGATCATTGAATCTAATATGAAATTGACCAAGTAAAATGTATTTGTAAATTATCATGTAGAGTGTACTACATTTTACAATGTATCATATGAAGGAAGATATTCTGGGGAAAAATTTGATGGAATTGCCATGTTTATTCAATTTTTTACTGTCTTTCAATTTTGTCTATACCAATTCCTATTTGAAATATAATCGTTTATACAAGGATTGTAATTTCGTCCAAAGTATTTGGATGCAGGTGCAATTTACTTGTACCATGATGCATGGGTTCGCCATGTTCTATTGTCGGCTTGAAAGCGATACTTTGAAAGAAACATAAAAATAACAGTCGATATGGATGGTACGTGCAAAAGTGAAGTGAGATTGCATGGGATTGGAGCAGTAGTTTGAAACACTACGGGCATTCTTATGGCTGCTATGGCAAGGGACGGATCCACATACAAAGGTGGAGGGTCGGGCGACCCCCCGGCGGCCAGCCGAGAAGCCCACAACACCCCATCTCTCTGGACAGCGACCCCCCGAGTGTCTAGATGACGACCCCCCCTCTCTGGACGGCGACCCTTACGGCCTCACTTCTCTCAGCTTGGGGGTGGTGATGATTTGGATGCCTGGTGAGTAGTGAGAGAGAGCTGAGAGTTGAGAGAGTGAGAGAACAGAGACTGAGAGTGAGAGGTTGGTGATGGCGATGATTGCCTGAATATTGATGACTTAAGGCTACGTGGGCTAGGCCTAGTTGAAAAGGAAACCAATTGGAATGGGCTAATACCAGTTGGTGGAGCAGCCCTTTTAACTAAAATGTTTTTTTTAGGTTGATTGTTAATATTACTAAACCCTTATGGTGCGTTTGGATGAAGTAGTTTAAAATTACTAAGGAATTAAAAAATGACGGAATTTAAAACGATGTGATTTAAAATTCTAGAATATATAAATTCTCTTGTTTGGATAACATGTAAACATAATGGAGTTTAAATATGAAATTTATGCTAGTTTTAATTTTGGATACATCAATTAAAAAGAGTGATGGTGATGGTGACAACAATAAAAATTATGTTTATGGTGAGTTGACCATATTGGTAGGGGTGATGGCCCACAAGCGGTGGGAGAAATGGTGGCAGCTAAAATTGGGGTGTTGGTGGTGGTGGTGGTGGTGGCGGTGGCGGCGGCGACAGCGGCACTGGGGGTGGTGGGGTTAGTGGTGGTGACATTGGCGGCGGTGGTGGTAGTGTCAGCATGGTCGACACGACTTATTTTTCTTTTGTAAAAATTGGAATTTTGAAAATGACACCAATTTAGGTGAAATTTAAAGTTGGAATTTACAGTCTTCAAATTCCAAGTTTTTTTCCACCTAGAATTTACAAAATTCTGTATTTATTAACCCAAACAATGAAATTAGAACATATAATTTCTTAAATGCTGAGTTTTGTTTAAATTCCAAGTTTTTTTCCTCCATCCAAACACACCTTGGGTTTGGCTCTAGGCAAATTTTTTTTTTTACACTGATTGAGATTGTTAAGAGCATTTAATAAATGACATATAAATATCAATTTAAGAAAAAAACAAAATGGCCAAATGGTCTCAAAGCCTCACCTGCTCAATATTTTTGAGAATTTTTCCGAGACAAAAAAATTTCCAGACTTTACTAACTTGTGTGTGTGTGTGCAGTGTGTCCCTCACTCAGTCACTCTCATTCTCTTTCTTAATTAAATTTCTCAAAACTCACACCACACATATCCAACCCACTAACCCAACCTCCACCACCGACACCACCGAAGCCGGTCACCTGCCCGGTCCCTCAAAAATTTTGCCACCGCTTCGCGGCACTAAGCTCCACCTGACATGACCCCCCAAGTTGGGAATCCTGGATCCGTCTATGGCTATAGCTCTACCGTTTGTGGGTTGTTCTGATTCCCCCTCCATTGAGTTGCTTGCAATGATTCATGGACTCTGTATGCAGTGGCAGAGCCAAAATTAATTTCCATTGAGGAGGGGTGTCAATCTTAAGTAATTAATTATACGATAAAAAAAAAAACCATATTATCCAATAACGTGCATAATATTTAGTATTGGTTCATAAATAATCCTAATACATTTGCATTCTTCCTCTACGAATTTTCTTAGTTTGAAATATTTATAATATTATTATCCCTAATATTCAAGTTTATTAGCAAAGGAGAAATGGACAGCAAGTTTATTGGGACTTTTAGAGAGAGAGAGAGAGAGTAGCAAATAAGTGACAATAATATAGTAGAAAAACAAGCTATAGCAACACAAAAGAAAAACATGAAGGAATAGCCTAACATAAATAACAAGACTTTTTTTTCAAAGAGACAGGAGGGTCAACTGACTATCCTCCAGCATTGTCTATATGGCCCAGGTAGCAAGTTTTTCACATTGGGTAGTGGAGAGTGATACAATGGAAGCCACTCAATTGGTGCTGCAAGATGGGGAGTGTATGCATAAACTAAGGGTGGACAAAAATACGAAAAAACCGAATTTCGAAACAAACCAAACCGATATACCGAGTTTTGGACCGAACCAAGTTCCAAACCGAACAAAACCGACTAGATCATTTTGTTTGTTTGTTTTTTTTTTTTTCTCAGTTATCAAACCGAACCAAATTGAAATTTTCGGTTCAGTTTTGGTTCTCAATATTACCAAACCACCACATACTTATAATATATATTAATTTTTTTTATATGATTTTAATACCTATTATAGAGTAAATTAAACCCTCTATTATAGTTTGTATATGTTTATTATAGTTTATAATTAGTTTATGTACTTACATTTCAATTTTATTCAACGAACTGAACTTATTTGCACAGTTTGGATGACCAAACAATTATTGATTTGACTGATTTTTTATAGGGATGACCTTTGAGGAGAGACCTAAAATATGAACGATTTCGATCATGAAACGACACTGCCAGTTGATACCCATAAAAGATGTTCTTACTTTTCTTAAAGTAAGGACATCCTTACTTTAACGAGATTGGTGATTTATAATACTATATAAGCTATAAAGTATATACAGTATACTAGTATACTATATGAAGTATACTAATATAGTATACTTCATATAGTATATTAATATACTATATACTATATACTAAATTAATTTGCATCTAGTCCTGCAGTGTTTGATTATATTAAATTAATTTTTTTTAATACCTAAATTAGATGTCATTTGTATATCAGCTATAAGAATTAGACATGTAATGAGTTAGGGAGTATTGGAGCAATAATGTAAAACGATACATAAAATGGATTAATGTCAATTTAGTCCACAGATTATTATATTTGTATAAGTTTGGTCTTCAGACTTCTAATTTGAAAAATTTAGTCCTCAGACTTTTTCAATTTTGTCAATTAAGGTTGTTCAGTCAATTTACACACTTTCCGTTCAAAACTCCATTTACATAGAACCATGTGCCAATCATGTGCCTTCCTTTTTTAGGGCAGAATGGTCACTCTAAACTATACCATAACTTTACGCACGTTTTAGCCTTAGACATGTTCATTTGATTTCAATCTAAATTGATTAAACAATCTTAATTGGCAAAATTGAAAAAATTTGAGGCTTAAATTTTTCAAATTATAAGTCTAAAGACCAAACTGATATAATTATAATAATCTAGAGACCAAATTGGCATTAATCTGCATGGAAATAATGCAAATGAGATAATATATAAAAGGCTACAATTTTCTAGCTTATCTTCTATTATCAAACATAAAAAGAAAGAAAAATTGACATTAAAAAAAGACAAAAAGATTAAAGGAAAAAAGTTGAAGTAAATGATGGCAAGTGATAGGAGGAGAACATAACAATGCAGCAACAACAATAATTCAATGACAATACACTACCACTCTCCTTTCCCAAAATAATTCAACAATGCCATCTCCCCAATTATAAATAGACGAGCCTAGCATGGTTTCAAAACATTGACAATTCTCTCTCTGTTGTATGCTTCTCTAGAAAATAAATTGTGGAAAGTCATTCATTAGGGCATCTCAAGTCATTCCTTGAAAATCTCAATTTGTAGCTCGAAGCATTTTAAATGTTTATACCCTTAATGCATTTCAAATTGTACCTATTGATTTTCAAGTGCATTTTTTGACACATCCAAAGTCATATCCTTGAGTTTCTCAAGTCGTGCCTTAGAGCATCTTAAGTCGTTCCTTAACACATCTCAAGTCGTTGTTTAAGAATTTTAGTTAGTAACTCGAGACATTTTAATTATTTATACCTTTGATGCATTTCAATTTGTAGCTCGTGACATCCTAAGTAATGTCATGACGTTTCCAATGTCATACCCTAAAGTTTCTTAAATCGTACCTTAGGCATTTGAAGTTGTTCCTTAAGGTATCTAAAATTATTTCTTAAGAATTTCAGTTTGTTGCTCCAGCCATTTTAAATGTTTATACCCTTTATGCATTTCAAATTGTACCTAGTGACATCCCAAGTGATGTCTTCACGCTTGTAAGTTTTACCCTATAGTTTCTCAAGTCGTGTTTTAGGGCATATTAAATCGTTCATTGGGGCATGCATCCCAAGTCGTTCTTTGAGAATTTCTTTTCGTAGCTCTAAGCATTTTAAATGTTAATACCCTTGATACATTCGAAATTGTACCAAGTAACAACATAAGTCATTTCTTGACACCTACAAAGTCATACCTTAGGGTTTGCCAAGTCGTAACCATCTTTGGCGACGGCCACCATTGCTATCCAGACAACCCGACATGTATGTCATGGTTGGAGTTGGCTGGAGATGGCTGGCGGTGGTCGACATTTTAAACGTTTATACCATTGATGCATTTCAAATTATACCTAGTGACATTTTAAGTCATGGTATGACGCTTCCAAAGTAATACCATAAATTTTCTTAAGTTGTTCCTTAAACAATCTTAAATCGTTCCTTAAAGCATCTGAAAAGTTGTTTCTTGAAATTTTCAGTTCGTAGCTCAAAACAATTTAAATTTTTATACTCTTAATGCATTTCATATTGTATCTAGTGATATCTCAAGTCAAATTTTGACGTTTACAAAGTTATACCCTGGAGTTTTTTAAGTCATTTCTTAGGGCATCCCAAGTCGTTCCTTGAGAATCTCAATTTGTAAGTCGAGACATTTTAAATGTTTATACCATTAATGCATTCCAAATTGTACCTAGTGACTTCCAAGTCATGTTTTGACGCTTCTAAAGTCATACACTTGAGTTTCTCAAATCGTGCATTAGGGCATATTAATTTGTTCCTTAAGGCATCTAAAGTCGTTGTTTGAGAATTTTAGTTTGTAACTCGAGACATATTAATTGTTTATACCCTTGATACATTTCAATTTGTACCTCGTGATATTTCAAGTCAATGTCATGACGTTTTTAATGTCATATCCTAGAGTTTTTCAAGTCGTATCTTAGGGCATTTAAAGTCGTTTCTTAGGGGTATCTAAAGTCGTTTCTTGAAAATTTCAGTTCATTACTCCTAGCATTTTAAATGTTTATATCTTTAATGCATTTCAAATTATATCTAGTGACATCTCAAGTCATGTCTTGACGCTTCTAAGTCTTACCCTAGAGTTTCTCAAGTCGTGGTTTGGGGCATATTAAGTCGTTTCTTAGGGCATCTCAAGTCGTTATTTGAAAATTTATTTTCGTAGCTCTAGGCATTTAGTGCTTAATTTTAAACCCTCTAATCACAAAAAAATTTGCCTAAACCCCCACCCATCTAGAAACTCTTTCAAAACCCCCTATAACTTATAATCCTAAATTACCCTTCTAACGCGCGCTGACGCATGCTGACACGTGCTAACATTACTGTAACTTTTTTTTTTTTTTTTCTGGAATTAAAGTTTTTGCTAAAACTCAATATTTCGCTAAAACTAAAATCAAACACTGAAATTGAATTTCATTACACTAAAACTGAATTTCAAGAATTCAGTTACACTGAAACTGAATTTCAAGAATTCAATTACACTGAAAGAGTTCAGTTATAAATTCACTTACTGAAACTGAATTAAGTGATGAAACAATTACACCTTGACTAAAATGCAATTACACCTTAATTAAAAAACAATTACACCTTTACTAAAACAATTACACTTCACTAAAACAGTTACACCTTTACTGAATTCCATTTCACTAAAAAGAACACAGCAACCTTATAAAAAACAAAAACAAAAACAACAATACAACAAGCCATTGAGATGAGAGGAGTAGCCAACAATACAACGTCGTCCGATCACCTCACGCGTGACGAATACACGACAGTCACCACTGCCTCGATCTGTTTCTACCTGCAAATTTGATTCATTATATTTCAGAACCATAATTTCATTCAAAATTCATTTAAAACTCATGTTTCACGAACTGAAACTGTTTAATCAATAAATGAAGTAAATTTGTATATACTTATAAATCAATTAAAAAACCCACATTTCTATCTGATTAATAACAAATTCAATTAAAACAGATTCACAAATTATACATTTTACAAACAGATTCACAAATCAATTTCAAATTAGGGCTTTTGAAATTCAATGCAATTGAACCAAAATTTGTATACCAGTAGAGAGAGACTGTCATGGGGAGAAGAATGAGACCGGTACCACTTCAATCCGCTGCCGGAATCACCGGCAACAGCGGCGATAAGTCTCAGACCTTCTCGGCGTTGATTCGCCGTCCACGGTGGTCAGTTGGAGAATCAGAGACCACCATCACACTCACCACGTCGAGAGGAAGCTTCTGGAAGTGGAGAGCGACTGTGATGTCGCCGGAATCGCGAAGTCACCGCCGGAGATGACGATTGGACTTCGGGCTGCATTTGGGTTTTTGCGGATTTTATGGGAAAGAAAAGGCCATGGATAGATAGAGGAGGAAGATGCGAGAAGAACCCAACCGGTCCGACACCTCGTCGTCGCTGGAATTGACGGATCGCCGGCGAGGGAGCTCGGGTTTGCCTAGACCGATCCAGCGTCGATGTTATGTTTCGCGGAGAGTGGAGGGCAAGGAGAGGAAGAGTAAGGAGAGGCGAGTGTGATGGAACCGGTCTCGCCGGCAACCGTCACCAGATGGCGGCGCACGCACCGGCGACAGCAGTGGGGAGAGAAAGAACGCAGAGGGGAGAAAGGCACCAGATGGGAGAGACCGAGAGAGAGAGAGAGAGAGAGAGAGAGAGAGAGAGAGAGAGAGAGAGAGCACTGGGTATTAGTTGGCTGAAAATGAAAATTAAAAAAAAGGGTAAAACTGGAAAATTAAAAGATAGGGAGTCAAACTTGGTTGGGTATTAGTTGATTAGGAGGGGGTTTAGGAAAATATTAAGTGTAAGATTGGGGGTTATAGAAGAGATAGATTTTGGGTGGAGATTATGAGAGATTTTATCTCTAACTAGGGGGTTTATAATTATTAACATTTAGGCATTTTAATTGTTTATACTTTTGATGCATTCAAAATTGTACCAAATAACATCACAAGTCATGTCTTGACACCTCCAAAATCATACCCTAGAGTTTGCCAAGTCATAACAATCTTTGGCGACGGCCACCACCGTTGGTCAGACGACCCGACATGTATGTTATGGTTGGAGTTGGCTGGAGATGGGTGGCGGTGGTCGCCGTAGATAAGGGATAGTGAGAATGGTTGAATGTTTGATGCCTTTGTTCTTTAGATTAACGTATATATTCAAGTGTAAAATTAAAAATATAGTTGGCCACATTAACTGATGTGGAATATATACATAACTGCTATATAATGTTATCAGTTAGTTTGGTATGAATAACATTATTCTTACGGCAGTTATTAGTGTGACTAATTGTCATGAGTTCTAACTCAAGTAGTATTGGAGTGGATTAGAGAAGTACGTTTTACATTCAAATCCTGTTTTACATTCAAATCCTACTGTATGAAAAATAGTGTGGCTAATTTAGCAAAATAATAAACATGCCTGAACTTAACATGATCCATGTCAAGAATCTGAAATTGGATCTCCAACTACAATTTTAGTTAAGAAAATTGTACTATTTCAATGGTTTCCTCTAGCTACAATCATTCCTTGTATATTTATTTAACTTAATAGGGCCTAAAACTTGAAGACATCATAGCAATCCAATCCTGGCCCAACAGAAATGTGTTGAAATTAGTACATGTAACAAAAATGAAAAGAAAAAAACTATGTTCTTTCAATGGGTGATTACAACTCACAAGGGGTAAAATTCAATTCATAACTCAACAAAAGCCAAAGTTCAAACTGTGGCATGACAATCCTGGGTGTTGTATCATTTACCATACTTCTGTCTCAGTCGTTCTCTCACAAAATCATTTCGAGCTTTGGTTCGAGCTTGCTGAGGGACAACGTTTACATAAGAGAGATGCACACCGAAAGCAAAAAGAGCAGCAGCAGAAACAAAACACCCAACAGTCATAGCCAACTTCTTGGGTGTGGAGGGAAAGCAAGTCACCATTTCCTTTGTAGATTGCCATATGCCAGCAAACAAGGAAGAGTTATAACATAATTATGCAATGTTTATCTTAAAAAAATAAATGACACAAAAGCGGAATCATATGAACTTGTGTGCAGGATCAAATGTGAGTTCTCAGAATCAACATCTCTATATAGCATTTTATCATACACATAAAAGGCATTAGCTAATACCCCATGCTTGTGTTTGAACAGTGAATTTAGCTCAGGCTAAGCTGAAAGCGCTAACAAAGTTTGAGACGATCAGTTAGCTAAATATCAATTTGAAACGGTACCTTAGATGGATGTGCTTTTAGGGATACAACACCAAAAGAGTTGGTTCTTTTATGTTGAACACGTGGGTTTGAGTATTTGACTTGTAGAGTTGGGAACACAAACACGGAGCAAAGAAGTAATTTGGGCCGTCAGCATATGCGGGATTGTTTTACTTACAAGACTTTAATTATTTATTTTCTTTCATCGCTAGGACTAACCCCACGGCTTTGAAGACATTTTTGTTTTCACACATTATAGATTTTTTACATTTTAACATTACCATTTCAACATAATATGTAAAATAAATTAATTTTAAGATGTTCGTAATTCTTGGGTATGATTATCGGTATGCATCATGAGACGTTTAATGCCATACAACTTGGGTGTTTTTCTCAAATCTCTCATTGTATAGTAAAATCCATTAAATTCAAGAAAATTCTAAAATACGAACATGTATGACATGTAAATACATTTTTAATTGAATTGTAATGGATTAACTTTTTCATTCTAAAATATAGATTATGGATCCGTTTGGATTCTTGAATTTGGATTTCAAATCTATGCATTTAAAATCCATGTATTTAAAATCTTTATATTTGAAATTATGTTGTTTGAATAAAAATTATAAATGTAAGGATTACATTTTCTTTTAGAGTTTAGGAATTTAAACATATAATTAAAAACAAAATTATGGAATATGATTTTTATTTCAAATATTTAGCAATAGGGTAAATATATAAAAATAGACAATTAAACACAAATAATTGAGGATTTTAATTGTGTGTATAAGGTTGGGGTTCAAACTCCAACAACCATATTTTGTTTTTAATTTTTGGACAAACTACAATTTAGTACTTCAAGTATATCTCATATTGCAAGTTGGTACCTCGGGTTTAAATTTCAACTTTTCAATACCTCAACTTCAATTTTTTGACAAATACATACCTCTGCTAGGCTCCCCGTCAGGAAGGCCACTAAATATTGATGTTGCACGTTGTTGGCGTAACTTTAATTTATAAAATATAGTCACGTGGACAAATAAATAATAAAATATTTTTAAAATAAAAATAAAATAGACATAAATTATAAAAAAATACTTTAAAAACCCATAAAAACAAAAAAAGCCTTGCAGATTGGTGATTTCCCAAAAAAAAATTACAGTTAGTCCTTCTAACATTTCTTATTTAAAAAAAAAAATCTTATGATTTTTTTTCTTAAAGCCCTTATTTTTTCTAGATAAATTTCTTTGACTATTACCTTATTAAAAAAATATGTCATTTATGAAAGTATATATTCATCTCATACCTTATTATAGTATAGAATAAAGTTTGTGAAGGCTATATATTAAGTTTTAATTATGAAATTTTAAGCATATAAATCCGACAAATCAAGATTTGACGAAAAAGTAAAAATATACTGTCAAACATTCAAAAATGGCCACTAATCGTTCGATGCCTGATATGTGTAAAAAAAATAAAAATTAATAGACTAATATTATGTAATATGAAATTAGTACAATATTATTGAATTTTAATTAATTTTAAAAGTCATAAGAGTTTATCAGTAAATTGTAAAATTAAAGATGTAAATTCTCCTATACCTCCTCATCGCCCTCACTAACCGTTCGGGTCGACCTGTCCCCCTCGGGCCCTTTCCATGTTTCAACAAAAAGCAGAACCCAGAAAAAGAAACTAACAAGCAAATGGATGGATCTGAAGCTACAAAAAGGATCAACTTCCTAGAAGCAGATCTGAAGTATGAAGTTGAAGCACACACAATAATCAATGTAAATTAGACAGGCAGTTGTGGATGTACCTTGAGATATTTGATTGGGAATTGGGTTTGGAGCTTCAAAGAATCGGAGATCTAATATACAGAAGAGCTTAAATTGGGTTTTGTTGGATTACGCGCTGATTTCATTGGTCAGAGATGAGAAGAATAAGAACAAAAGAAAAATCGATTCAGATTTTTGTTGGGTTATCAACTACAACGCAGGTTTCATATTCAATATGGCTATTGAAGAATTCTTTTATTTAAAGAAAGTAAGAAACACAAAAAACACAACCTGGCATCACCTTTTCCTCCGCTGCTGAAATCCAGGAGACCCGGTGGTTCTGGCGGCGCTCCCAGTTGTACCCGTTCGAATTGGTGAAGCCGTCGGCACCAGTTGGGGCTGACGGTGTCGCGCTCGTAGAGAGAGAAACAGAGTGATAGATAGAAAGAGAAAGAGAGTGACAGAAAAAGGATAGAGATTGAGAGAGAGATACAACTGGTGGTGGGTTGCTGATGTGGGAGAGTGGGTTCCCGGCCGGTCGCCGGAAATGGGGAGGGAGGTGGGTGTACGGTGCTGGGTTTGGGGAGGAAGGAGGGTTTGGGGTTGCTGGGATCTCTCTTTTTTGTTTTTTTATGTGTCTTCTTTTGTTTATTTAATTATCTTTTTGCATTTTATTTGTCCAAAAAAAAAAATTATCTTTTTGCATTTGAGAAGAACTTGCCTGTAACTGTGGTGCCAGGTCGGCAATTTGATCTGGTGTCACAAACCAATAAAAATGTGACACCTGTAATACTTAAGTTTAATTTTTATTTAATTTATTACACAATATTTTAACTTAAAAAAATTCATGAAAAGACAAAAGGCAGATCAATTTTTCTCTCCCGCGCTCATCTCTCACGCCTCTTCTCCTTCCAGGCTTCTAAAGCAAAACCCTTTGTTCTACAGTCTCCTCCATCACTCTCTCTAGTCTCTACCCTACTATTTTTCTCTTCAATCACTCTACTCAAGCTTCTTTTTTTTCTGTTCAATCACTCCGCCCAACACAAAAGGTATGATTTTTTGATATGCTCTTCAATTTTTTTTGTTCCTAGACTACTGGGTTTCATCCTCTGCTTTTATTTGGGCGTGCTTTTTTTTTTTTTTGTATTTCAATGTTTAAGATACTTTTTTATTGTGATTAATGTACTGGGTTTGATTTATTCAATCACTTCACCCATAAGAAGTTTGATTTTTTCTACTCTTCATTTTTTTTGTAAGCTATTGGATTGCATTGATGGGCTTTGTTTTCTTTGTGTGTTGGGTTATTTTTCTTGTATTTTAGTATACTAGGTTGCCATGGTCATGATTAAGAATTTTTTAGTTTTATTTATAGCTATGATTGCTGGTATTTACTGTTATTAATTGATTACCTTTTTCATTCTATTATTTTTTCTATATGCAATAGAAGTATGATTATAATTATATGATCAGGTGGTTGATTTGCTAATGGAATCTGATTGTGAAAAGAAAGTAATAGAAATAAATGATGAGGAAGTTTTATTTGAAAGTGATGACTTGAAAGTGGGAATGAAGGTTGGCAGTGAAGTGGAAGCTTACAATCTATGCAATAGTTATGCATTGAAGAAAGGTTTTAGCATTCGTAAAGGGAATATTCGAAGAGATGCGCAGAACAATATTCGTCAACGGGATTATTTGTGCTCAAAACAAGGTTTTTATGATGATATATATGAAGTGAATACGGTGCAAAAATTGGATACAAGAACAGGTTGTAAGGCTCTAATTTGATTCACTGTGGATGATGGTGTATGGAAGATAACTCACATTAATCCAAATCATAATCATGAGTTTGCTAAACCCAAAGAGAGACAGTTTCTCAAATCAGGTCGAAAAATACCCAAGGCTCATGCAAATGTTATTTCTTCTATGGTTGATGCCGCTATAAGGCCAACAAAATCATACTCATATATGGCAAAAGAAGTTGGTGGCGCTGAGCATGTTGGGTTTACTAAGAAGGATTGCCAAAAATTTTTGCAAAGGAAGAAGGAAGAAATGTTTGAAGGAGGAGATGGACAAAGTTTGATTAATTATTTTAAGCATAAGCAAGTAGAGGATCCTAATTTTTTCTATAGCGTTCAAGTGGATCAATTTAATCGGTTGACAAACTTCTTTTGGAGAGATGGCAGATCAAAGTTAGACTATGATTGCTTTGGAGATGTTGTATGCTTTGATACTACCTTCCGAACCAACAAATACAATTTAATTTGTGCTCCATTTGTGGGAGTCAATCATCACTGGAAGAATGTCTTATTTGGTTGTGCTTTTCTATTGGATGAAAGCACTCCTTCATTTGTTTGGTTATTTGAAACTTTTTTGGAAGCAATGGGAAATAAACAACCGAAATCTATTTTCACAGATGAGGATAAAGCGATGGCAAAAGCAATACCAATTGTGTTTCCACGGGCAAGCCATCGACTATGCACTTGGCATATCTCTAAAAAAGCTGCAAATAAACTTGCTGGATATTATGCTAATCCCGAGTTTAAGAAGCATTTCAACAAATGCTTTTATTATTGTTCTAATGAAGCTGAATTTCAAGTTGCATGGGATGATATGATTAAAAAGTTCAAGCTTGAGAATCATTCATGGCTGAATAAGTTGTATTCACTCCGACAAAAATGGTGTCATATCTTTAGCTTAGATACATTCTCAGCTAATTTTAAATCCACCCAGCGGAGTGAGAGCACAAACAATATCTTCAATCAAATATCTACAAAGACCATGAAACTCACTAGTTTTGTGCAACAATATGAGCAAAAAACAAAAGAAATGCGATTAGCGGAGTTGGAAGAGAACTTTTGTTGTAGAAATGGCATGCCTCATCTTAAAGCAAAGAGTGGTATCTTTAAACAAGCAGCTAGTGAGTACACCATTAAAATGTTTAAACGCTTTGAAAAAAAGCTTATGGGTTGCTTTGAGGTAAGGATGATGGAAGTTTGTAATAATGGTGATGAACATCTTTATGAAGCAATTGAAGAAGATCATCAAAGAGTTTACACGATTCAATTTAACTCTACTACCTCTAAGATTTCTTGCTCATGCAAGCTATTTGAATCCATGGGATTATTGTGTCGCCATGCCTTAAAAGTGTTAGATACCAAGAATTTCACAAGCATACCAACTCAGTACATATTGAAGAGATGGACTAAAGGGGCCAAGAAAGGGATTGTGGTGAGCAGTGATTTATGTGAGTCATCTTATAAGAAGGCAAGGTCTGTGCAATCATTGCACCTAAGTGAGTTGATGCATGAAGTAAACAATGTTGTCAGTATAGCCTCATTGTGTGATTCAGGAACAAGGGTTGTTAAACAAAAGTTAGGAGAGGCCATGAAGTTACTTGAATGTGATATGGAGATTGCAAAGATGATGGAAAATTTGAACAATGTTGGTGACCAAAATCTTTGTGATGTGCTTCTTGATAAATCCCCAGTGTTGAATCCCTCAATTGTGAGGACAAAAGGCATGAAAAATGCCAGATTAAAAAGCCATCTAGAAAAAAGAAAAAGGAAAAATACAAGAGTTGAAAGTTCCTCTCAAATTTCAAAGCCTACTAGCACCATGAAATCTGGTAAGAATTTTTTTTTATTTTTATATAAATTAATAACTTAACTAATTTTTGTTGGTATGATCAATTTGATTTACTAATCATTATCTTTGTAGGGGAACCTAATCAAGAAATCATCAGTGGTTTACCTCCTTCAAGCCATCCTTTTGGACATCCTAACTTTAGCTTTACACGCATGCTTCAAGGGAATGATCAAGTGTCTTCCTTAAGACAGGTATTATATGAAGTTCAATTTATATTTACACAATTAAGAATTATTTTTTTTATTAAATCATAATTAATTTGACCCAAAGTTCATACATATGATCAAAGCTTTCGACCCATATCAATAGGCCTAAATGTGGAATATTACATGAAAAAGCATGAGATATTTTTATTTTTCCTGCGATTGCACTTTTGCTCTCATTATTTTGTTAAAACTAACATGAGATATTTTTATCATATACTAGGATTCATCTAGAACTTTGAGTCCAAATTATATATTTGGAGAATCAACTAACTTCCCTCAGGTTTGAGTCGTTTGAGTCATGTTGTTATTATATGTACGTTAATGGTCATATTGATGAATTTTGGTTATAATATGATATCATTTAATCTGTGATGTAGGATTCGTCTTTCATTGGTTTGAACCAATTCCAAGGATTTGGAATGCTAAAGCGGCCTTGAGTTTAATTTGTTTTTCAGGACATGAGTGTTTCTCGATGTGCTCATTTTGATTCTAAGTGGCCAAAATTACATTTTTGTATAGGAAAATGATGCTCTTTTTCTTTTTAATATGTCATTTGGCCAAATTTAGCTCATTTGTAAGATGGATTTGCTCTCATTTCCTTTTGTATGAAGATGGATATTGCTTCTTTTCTTTTTGAAGTATCATTTGGCCAATTGGGTTATATTGGAACTGCATATGCATTTGCTATAATTCACTGTTTTTTAATTGTTTCTTCTCTTTTGCTACTTGAGAGTCGTAAGATCTGCATATGTGTTTTTTAGAATCTGTGAAAGTTCTGGGGCCAAGACATTTCACTTTGTTTAGTAGTCTACTATAAATTAATGCAACATTTTTAAGTAGCAGTGTTTGATCATATATGAAGGGTTTCAAGATGGAATCATTTGCACATGGTGAATTAAAAGTAATGAAGGGTTTCAAGATTTTTCTTTCAATTTGGTTGGTTTCAGAAGAACTCTACATCTTCATTGAAGGAGCAAGATGTTATGTTAGTAAAAATAGCCCACAACATCCATGGCAGTAATAAATTACAAGATCACATGCACCTGAAAAACAACAATTTTTTTTTTTTAATCTTTTATTTTCCACAACATCAGCAACAGCACGGCAATACACCAAGATCAGCAAGTTCCAAATAATTAACTGAATTTGGTTTATGTATGGCTCAGACCAATCTTATCCAATGTAACAGAACTGTAATCCTCCCTCTGCTATAAACAGAGAAGTCTCACACTTCTCGTATTGGGAATTCTTGTGTAACAAAGAATTCTCTTTTACATTTTCATTCAAGCTTTAGTCTCTTTTTTGAGCTGGGTTGCATCCCTTCCTGGTCCTTTTTGTTTGTTCTTGTTGTCATCCTTCCTCTGTAAAGTCATGGCAAATACAAAACAACCCAATCAATTATATATATACTCAATCAATTGTTTCCTAAGGAACATCTAAGCACAACAAGGGGTATTGCATAAAAGTCTATTTTTTCTACTTTCAAAATCTGGGCAATAATGAATCAATCACTAAAATCTGGCCAATAGAAATAAAATAAATCAATAAACTTATTAATGTTGTAAAAGCTTGTTTCATAACCATTAACATGAACAAAAAAAAAAAAAATCTCAAAGCTGGGTTCATATGAATCTAGCTAGGCAATTTCTTGGTTTCTTTTTTCCTTTTTTTTTGTTTACCTTTAAATAACCAAATCATTGTTTAAGAAGCAATATGTAACTATGTTCAAAAACCCAGTTAGTAAAAAAAAGAGAAGTTGACAAAAAAGAAAAAGAAAACCAAACACCCAACCTGAGAGAGAAAGCTTCGGCGTGGAGAAGGAAATGTCAGAGCCAGAGATGGGAAGCAGATCGAGGTTTCCAAAGAGCAACACCAGTTTGGAGAAGGGCTTCGGCGTGGAGAATGAAATGTCGGAGTCGGAGATATCACCAGAGAAGAGAAGGGAAGCAGATCGAGATCGCCAAAGAGGAACACCAGTTTGGAGGAAGGAAAGAAGCAGCGAGAGAACCAGATCAAGGTCGCCAAAGTGCCAAACAGTTGGGATTTTTTAATTATAATCAATTTTAAACTCAAATCTAATATATTACAGGTGTCACATTTTTATTGATTTGTGACACCAGGTCAGATTGCTGACCTGGCACCACAGTTACAGGCAAGTTCTTCTCTTTGCATTTTATATAATTTTAAAATATTTTATTAATTTTTTGTTATTTTTCGTCCATTTGGCTATTTTAAATGTCAAGTCAATGTGTTATATTTAACGACTCTTTTTACGGAGGGTTTAACATAAGTATTTATTTGCACTGCTTTGACGCTTTCGATCGGCCTCTATCAATAAGGCATAAAATTTGTTGCAAACTCACGCAATGTCTACCACCGTGATTTAATTCCGCCAACCTTTTGTAAAGTTGGTTTGCCCGAATTACGCTGAAAAATCACAAAGATTTCCTCCCAAAAAATCACTTTTTTTTTATTCGCACCAAGTTTCCCATTTGAAGACTTCTCTAGCCAAGCTCTCACTAAAGCATCATCTTCGTTTGGGAACTAAGCAAGACTTCTAACCATATTGAATTCATTAAACTTGATGAATTTGTTGTATAAAGGAGAGAAAAATATGAAGAAAAAACTAAAAAGAATGAGGTATATGTAGAAATTCTTGCTTACTAACCGTTACAAAATTAAGGGGATTTTAAAAAACAAAATTCTGCATTTTCTCAAATCTTTTTGACATTTTTTCATGTTTTTATAAAGCATAAAAATAAATTTTTTATGATTTATAAAAAAATAAATAACATGGAGCGATATGGGCCGTTGATTTCCAATGACCCACAAATATGAGCCGCACATGCATTAAAAAATATGATCGTTTGGGCTTGTGAATTCTAGCCATTGGATCCCAACGATCTGCTCATCCTAGCCATTCAACATCTGCCCATTGTTGCACAAGTGGGCGCGTCAGAGGTGGGGCTGGGCTGCAGGTGTGTGTCAGCCACACCTTCCTCTCTCCTCCCTTTCAATTTGTGAGCCCAGTCAGATTTTGGCTTTGTCTTTCACGGGGCTGCCATATTTGGGTTTTGTTTTTGGGTTTCTCTCATTTTGGGTATCTCTCTCCGGCCCGTTGGTGATTGATTAAAGCCAAATTAAAGCCAAAATGGCAAATCCATTGTTGTAGAAGGCCTAATTTAATTAAAAAAATATATATATTAACTCTAAGTTAAATTAACATATTATAATACTTTCAAAAAGAAAATGTTTGATACAAATTAATATATTTTTTAAATAATAGCTAATAAAATATCTTAGATAAAATTATATAAATAAGCTCGATACAGTTCGAGTTTGTATCGGATTTGATTTTTTTTTTTTGGCTCATTTGAGCTCGGCTCGTATAAGAAACAAGTCAAGCTAAACTCAAGATCTAAAAATTTAAAACAAGCCAAATTTGAGCACGGTGGTATTCGGCTTGACTCGGTTCGTTTACAACCCTTACATGCTGATGGGCAAATTCTATATACACTAAAAGACGTGAGAAGTGGAGCACTGTTCTTTACTGTAACTTAAGAATAGTGCTCTCCTTTTTTTGCCCATTTTTTTTTGGTTGCTCGGCAGTGTTATTAGTGGGGTAATTTAAGCCCTTTTGGTCATTTCGCTCCATTTTTCCTTTTGTCTCTGCCTTTTTCATTTTTTAACGAGTACTGCTATTTGCACACCCTTTCTTAAAAAAAAAAACTTAAGGGAAAAGACCTTATACCCCATCCATTTTTCTTTTTGCACACCCTTCCTAAACAGAAAAAAAAAAAAA
>QANW01009752.1:349562-504074 GCA_003254865.1 Dryas drummondii
ATGAGGGTATGGGGTAATTGGAGGGGTGTGTTAAAAGAGAAATTTTAAATTTAGAAGAGAGTAGGGGTGTGTAGGAGAAAAAGGTGTGCAAAAAGAAAAAAAAAAGATGTGCAAATAGTAGCACTCTAAAAAAATGAATAGTTGTAATTAATTATTGAATCATAAACTGAAATGAAATGTTATCACAGTTGTGCTAAAGGTTTACATACATTGTGATGCATGTACATAAGAAATCAAGACACACATACAAAGAACGAAAGGTACATGCTCAGCTCTGTTTTCTTCTGTTTTCCTGATAAAATAAAATAAAATAAAATAAAAACTGAAAAATGGTCATTAATTAATTTCTAGATTTTGGTTCGTGCAATTATGTCTTCCATAATTTTTCTTTTGTTTTGATTATGAATGGGTTGGCAATTAACGATCTTGCCCTCTTATTGGTTGTGCAATGCCAATCCATCTGTAACTCCTAAAAAAGAGAAAAGAAAATCACTTTCCTTCTCAATCTCTTAAAAAAGAGTTTAATTATTCTCTCACCAATGACCAATCCTTCATGTAATGTACAATGCCAATCCATATGTAACTCCTAAAAAAGAGAAATGAAAATCACTTTCCTTCTAAACAAGGTATTAAATTTTGAAATTTTCGGCGAAAATTTTGTTTTTATAGGGTTCTGAAATCGAAACACATATTTAACAATTTTTCGTGAAGATTTCGCCGAAATTTATGGAAATTTTTCTATTTTCTATTTTCTCAAACTTCAGAAATTCACCAAAAATAGCTCAAGACTCTAAATAATTCATCGGAAAATTCTACAGACTCATATTGATGAGTACTAATTTCTTATAACCTCAAAATAGTCAAATTTCTTTTAAAAAAATTATGAAAAATCCTACTCTCATAATTTAATTATGAAAAAAAAAATAATCGCCAAATTCTTGAATTTTCATATTCTAAAATTCATTTCCACACAACTAAGCTCTATAATCACAACTAATCTGTAGAACTACAACCAAAGGTCTAAGTTAGTTAAAATAAATTTAAGGAAATTTAAGTAACAAAATTACCATAAGCCAAAATTTGGGTTGTTACACTTAGTGAAGACAAAGCTTGGCTGAGTGAGAGGCACGAGAAAAAAGGAAGGAAAGATAAAAAAAAAAAAAGATTGAAGAGAGAGACACGACGAAAAAAAGTAAGGAAAGAAAAAAAAAAAGAGAAAAAATGAGGGGAGTTTGGGCAATTGGAAAGAAAAAAAAAGGTTTAAGATTTCGTTTAGTTATTTTAAACCTTAAACTCTATTACATTTCTATTAAAAAAATAATTAAAAATATCTTAAAGGGCTTAAAATCTAATATCTTAAAGAAAATAGAGTATATAGAGTTTAATGTGTAGATTATAGAGTATAAAGAACATTAAAATATATAAAGTATTAAGGTTTAGATTTTAGTGTATAATTAAATTATACAATCTAAAGAATATATTAACTTTATTTATTCATTATACTAATTTTATTTAATAGTATCAGCGCGCATTATATTCACTTTATATCATATGAAACCTACTATATAATTTGGTTTCTTCAATATTTTTTTAATCAATTTAGTAGATAATATGTTAAATAAACATATGGTAAAGTTTCATTAAAAATTTTCGTATTTTGATAGCAATTTCTGTTGTTTCCTTATAATTTTTGTCGAAATTTAAAAATCTTCAAAATTTTCATCGAAATCTGAAATTTAATTCTTTACTTCTAAATCTTTTAAAAAAGAGTTTAATTAATTATTTTCTCACCAATGACCAATCTTTCAATAATACATTCTTTCTCTTCAATAAAATATTAAATGATTAAATTGGGTCCAATTCAAATTAATTCAATTCCATTCATGACAAAATCCCACCGGTCCAACTTTCATTTCCCTAAATCTGTAAAAAGTGCACTAAAGCCTACAATACCAAATTTTTAATTTCTCAGTCTTTTCAAAATTTGATTTTATCTTTGCTTTTCTCTGTCTTTTTTTTTTTTTTTGTGTCATTTCTTAGGGGTGGAATCAACAGAACTAAATCTAAAGAGCTCACAGATTACAGTGAATGCTTTATTTGATCCTTCTAAACTAGTTAATCATATCTTAATAAACCAACCAGCATATAAAATATATCATAAATTCGCATTTTGTAAATTCGCATTTTGTAACTTCAATTAGTAAAAAAAATTGATGTCATTATTTATAAATATATTTAGATTTTTATGTATATGTAAAAAGTTTTATCTTTTCATTAAATTTTTTTAAGCTTTTCATCGTAAGTTTATTAACCTTCTACCGATTCTACGCATTTGATAGGCTTTTAACACCCGGGGCAGCGAGGGTACAATCGCTAGTAGTTTACTATTTTTGCTGAGAAGGCCGTAAATGGTCCGAATGCTTTTATTGGAGAGAGAGAGAGAGAGAGAGAGAGAGAGAGAGAGAGAGAGAGAAGCGAATGGCGAGATTCTCGTTAGGTGGAGACGAAGATGATGGGGAAGGACCCAGCAGCAGCCCCAGGCCCAAGAGAGCTCGTCTCTGTGTAAGGCGACCAGAACCAGAGCAGCCTCAGCAGACTGCTGAGGAAGAAGAAGTAGATGTAGATGAAGAAGCCGAAGGAGAAGAGGAGCAGGAAAGTGAAGACGAAGTAGAAGAAGAAGAAGAAGACGAAGACGAAGAAAGTGAAGAAGAAGAAGAGGTGCAGCAAGAACAAGAACACGATGATGATTCTGATGATGGGCCTGTAAGAATCTTTAGAAGGGCCTACCACCGAGTGGGTTCTTCTTCGGCCACCCGTACAATATCCAACGCTGCTGGGAACCAACAAGAGGGTCCTCCTGGTTCGATCTCACCCGTCAGGGATGGACCTGTTTCCATCACCTTAACCGACCCAGAAGTGCTTGATTGCCCTATCTGCTATGAACCCTTGAGTAGCCCTGTCTTCCAGGTATGTCTTCTGATCAATTTGAATTGCTATTTTGGTTTTTAAAGTTGGGTCTGCGTTGAAAATTTATGGGCATCTGTGATTTTTATGCCAATGGATAATTTGATTGCTTTGATTTGTATATGATTTTTAAAAATTCTCGTGATTTTGTTTGCTAGAATCTCTATAATCCAATTCCGGTTGAATTTGATATGGGATTATGATTGTAATTGTAGTTATGTAGTTTCTTGCTGTTCAAAGGTTAGATTTTGGACTTGCCGTGATATGGGTTTGTGCCTAAGATTTGAGATAGACTATGGAGCAGGATTAGAGAGAAGGGTAGCGTCGATTTAGTCTGGGTTGGTTAGGTTTGTGATTTGTGGAATTGGGTTTTTATTGACAATTGTGACTGCAAGGAGTAAACTTTGAGAACTTAGATGCAGCCCTTGACAAGTTTTCATGGTAAATTAACATTGAAACATTTTTTCGTGAAAGGCTATGAATTTTCTATATAAGCAAAACTTCTGTTTTGCATTGACAATACAGAGACAATTCAACTGTTTTAGATGAAGCCCTAGCAAGTTATTTAGTATGATGTCTAAAGAAATATAAGTTGAATATGAATTCTTTCTTTCTGTGCTGATGACTTCTGGAAGAAAAAGGCAATCCTAACTACTTGAAATCATAGCGCGAAACACGCTGTTGAAATGTTCTAAAAATGTATTCTGAAGGTTGCCAAGTTTTAGTGTTTATGTATCGAATTTAAATTTTTAAGTTCCTAACTACTTAAGTACTTTGCCTTGAGCATGCATTGGATTTATTTTCTTTTATTTTTTGGCTTGGATTTCAAATGATTCCTTGTGTATGGTTATTTTAAATCCTTTTCAAATACATTGTTTCTAGTTATTGTCAAACTCAAATATTTTCTTTGAGTCATTTCATCCAAATGGACCTTTGGTTTCCATACTATTTTCTTCTGAAAATATCCTTCTTAGAAATGACCAACTTTTATTTTTTCACAACAGTTTCCTCTCTTAACACAATTTTATAAAACCAAAATTATCCACCACTCACCACACCTCTAGAGTTAGGTTGTCCCACCAACGATGTATTTAGTTTTTATTATTTTTTTGACATTTTATATTTGTGAAAATTTCACCCATGATAGGGGACTAGTGTGGATAAATAACTTCAGTTATGGTGTTACAACCAAGGATTACAGTTTCGGCAATATTGTTGATATTTTGGCCATAACAGGGTACTGACATTTGATAGGGGTGGTGAGAGGTGTTTGGGGGGGGGGGGGGTGTATCTGCTGACTTTGATTATTCTAGTCAAGTTGTAATTGTTGCCAAGTGTGAAGACTGCTACTCAGGATATTTCAAGTGTGAGTCTGAATTGTGTATTTTTCATGTGTTTGGTACACTTTCGGACTGGATTGTGAATAATTCTATCCAATAAAAAATTTCTATAATAAAAACACTAGTAGATTCACCTAAGATATAATACAAAACACTATTATCAATTAAATATTGAACAGATATCCAAAAAAAGTATTTAATATTTTAAAGGTTTTTTATTACAAAAAAATTGAAAAATGAATTTGTAAAAAGATTCCAAATTCAAACCTTTGAAAATAACATCAAAAGTTATCTTTCAAACATTTGGAAAATTTATAACAATAATTTTGAGAAAATATTCACATCCCTTTCTTAAAGGTCGACATAATCTCTTATGTTTTATTGAATTTCAATAGTTCACTCATTAACATTCAAAAATCATAATAAAATGTATGACCTAGCAGATTTGCTGCTTCATTACATCATCAGATTTACTACAGATTTAACATGTGCTCCTCCTGCTTCATTACCCCATCAGCTTCAATGCCTCTTCCTCTCTGAACCAATTCAGAAACAATTTTTAGCACCAATGTTGGTAAATCATCTTCAGTGGGTCAAAAATAAAATGAAACATATTCATATCTCATTTGTTCCAAGTATAGAAGGTAAGTGAGTAATGAGAGTTATTATAAACCATGTATAATATCATCCAATAGGCATGTAAAAAAAGGTGGAGAGATAGGGAGATCGAAGCCCATTGCATAAATAAATAGTTCTGAACACTAACATCCAACTCTTCCATAAAAGAGAAAAGGAACCTTTTGTCTACTGGCAGCAACAGAGAATACAAAGGAAAAAAAAAAAAAATTAGTTGCATATCTTCCTTCATGCCAAACTGGATTATGAGGCACAATCCTTAATCAGATCAATGCAGATATAAACACAAGGATTAGGAGATGACATACGCATTATATTGCACAACATTCAACAGGTACGTTCGTTCCATAATATATATATGTATAGTAAATTTTTATTCAACCGGAAATAAATTTTTTTTTAACTTAGTGTTTACATATCAATAATAGGATCCTGATTCACCTAAAGCTGCATTGAGCTGAATCGATTCAAGACCAACGTATTTCCTATTTCATTGCCAAAAAGTTGCTTTTTTCTAATTGTATGATAAGTTGGGATATCCCTGCTTCCTGCAACTCTCTGTTATGTGAGAGATTTAAATTTTTTGGAGGAAAGAAAAGGGGTGTGGTTCTGGGGAGATGTGCTATGATGGCAATTTTTTGGGTTTTTTGGATGGAAAGGAATAGAAGGGTCTTTGAGGATGCTAAGGGGGAGGAGTTGAATCAGTTATGGGAAAGGGTTCGTTTTTTGGCGTCTTTATGGGCTTCTGTTTCTTCAGAATTTAGGGAGTTATATTTTTCTGTAATATTCTCAGATTGGAGAGCATCAGTGTTATAGGGGTGAGGAGTTTTTATGATTAAAGGGCCGTGGTATGGCAGTTGATGTATTCTTCTGAGGGCTCCTAGCTTATGTATTGCTCGTTTTTGTATTTCAGTGGACTTCTTGTCCACTCTTTTTTACTCTTTCATTTGTTTAACTTTAATGAAAGGTTTCTGTTTCTCATAAAAAAAACAAAAACAAAAACACACACACACACACACACAATTCATTGAGTAGCAAAAACACAGATCCGCAGATCAAAGAGGAGGGCATTAATATGCTTGTAGATCTGCAGATCAAATAGGAGGCTTTGATCTGCAGATTTCTTTGAGGAAAATAAAATTGCAGCAGTAATGCGAACCTAAGAAAAAAAAAAGAAATAAAGTTCAGCTTGTTCTCCAAATAATATGAAAAAATAGAAATAAAAACCTTGTTGGGGAGAGGAGGCAAGCTAGATTTTGCAGAGAATGACCAAGTGGAGTGAAGGGTTGAAAACTTTTCTGCAAGGGGTTTCTTGTCATGGGATAATAGACCCATGTCCCCACACATGTCTATTATCTCATGGAATTCCAGATTATTATGGAATCTCGGATAATTAGTTCAATGTGTTTTTTTTTACCACCAAATTTGGGTTTGGGACTATATTCCAATTTAACTTACTTTTCCTGTTCATATATGGCCTCCCACATGAGGCCTTAGTGGATTTACTTGATTATAATATGTCTCATTGTTTTCACACTAGGCTTTTCCACATAAAAATCCTTGTTCACTGATTTTTGCATGTGATTGTTTTTGTGAATTGAATAGTTCATTGTTATATTTATATGTTTTACATATGGCCATGGGTTGGGTTGGTGAGTCCAATTCTGGGTGGTATACTTGTTGAACTGACCTTGGTGTGCAAAAATTATTTTAAAATTTATTAATTATATCCCATTCACCCCCTTCTAGACTAGGTTGTGGTCTACTATAGAAATTTCAGTTCCATTTTTGCCATTTATTCTTTTATACGCAAGGAGTAGGATCCTTAGGATTGTTTGTACTTGCCTTCTATTGGTTAGTATCATTTCCAACCTAACTTTTATTGCTCACCAACAGCTCAGGGTTTCCTATATATTTTGGATAAGTCCAGGGTTCTTTTTTTTTTTTTTTTTTTTTTAAAATTTGCATGCAAAATTGCAAACAATGAGAATAAATGGTTAAGATAACATTAAAATATATGTTGACTGAACGAAAAAACTAAGATTTAGGAGAAAAGTCATAGAAGCAACAAGGAGAGTAGCCACATTAGAGAACTTTGTTTGTTTAGCTTGTTATCTCGACTTTTAAGCACAAGAAAGTCCTTAGCCTGAATTGATTTGTCTCTTGGCAGCTAGGTTGATATGCGTCAATATAAATTAGAAATTATTGATATTTGTATTCTGAGTGTTGTATATTACCTTTCTTCTCTGCATTTTTAAGGGTGAAGTTTTCATTTTCCAAACACGGCAAAAAGTAACATGTTAGCATAAAATGCTTACAAATTGAAGTTTAAAGGCTTTTTTTTTTTTTTTTTCCAAAATTATATACCACACACATCTAAAGTTTTGTTTTCTATCAATTTGTTTTTCCTTTTTCAAGTGCAAGCTTTTTGAACACTGTGTTACTTTGATGTTTAATGATGTTCAAAGATAACAGGGTTGGTGATCTTTAATATTTAATGATCTGAACCATTCTTAAACATTGTGCTACTTTGTTTATATAAAATTGAACCAAAGAAGCTAGGTATATCTGCAAGATTTCTATTATCAATGTCCATCTTGCCACCCCTTCTAAGTACATCATTCATGTCTTAGGGTTCTTGATCTTGCCTGCTAACTTTTGTATGCTTGCTTGGAAATTCAGTGTGAAAATGGGCATATAGCTTGTTCCTCCTGCTGCACCAACATTAAAAATAAATGCCCCTCCTGTGCCTGGCCCATCGGCTATAACCGTTGCAGGGCCATTGAGAAGGTTCTGGAATCAATTAGAATTTCATGCCAGAACATCAAGTATGGCTGCAAAGAATCAGTGACTTACAATAAGAAGAGTGAACATGAAAAGGCATGTAAGTATTCACCCTGTGCATGCCCCCATTCAGGCTGCAACTTCTTCTCTTCAACAAAGCAGTTATACCAACACTTCAGCAGTAATCATGTGAATTCTGCAACACGCTTCCAGTACAAATGCACTTTTCCCATTGCAATAAAAAGTAATGACAAATTTCTTGTTCTTCAAGAAGAGAAATGTGGTACACTATTTATCCTCCATAATCATGTTGAAATTCTGGGAAATGTTGTGATGCTTAGTTGCATTCAACCCAGCTTCATGAGAGGCTTCTTCTATGAACTTGTTGCTAAAACCCATGGAAGTTCTCTCAGATTACAGTCTTACACAGAGAGCACTCCGGCCCAGGTTAGTAGCCCTCCTTCAACAGGTTTCCTTTTAATCCCATGTGATTTTTCGAGTTCTTTTGGCCAGGTCAAGATGGATCTCTGCATATGGGGTTTTGGTCAATATCCTGCAGACTTTCATCTGTCTTGTGTAACATAAGTTTTACTATCCAAAGAATAGCATGGTTTTGGAATTTACTCTAAGCTGTAGGATTTTACCGTATAAATGTCACAAAAGATGGCTTTTATTTATTTATTTCTTTTTTAGACTTCATATCTTGTTATTTTAATTTTCATACACCAGTGTATATGAATATATTTTATCCCCCTCGCTAAATCTATATCTATGCAAGAAGAACTAGAAATGTAAATTGCTGAGTTGATTTCAGGTCATTTTATTTTCAGTAGGGAAAAATTTACAAACAGGACATATACTTTGATGGTTGTTTCATTTCAGGACATTAAATTTGCTTTGTATAACACAAAATGAAGGACACATACTTTCATTTTGTGTCAATTAAGGACCATGTTTTTTTTTTTTTTTTTTTTTTTTTTTTTTTAGTTTTTATCTTAACTTTAGTACGACATTGGACTCATCAAAATTTTACCAAATTTAGAAAAATTATACTGGGTTTAAAGATATGCATATCCTCTTTACAACCATATAAAGATCACCAAAATCGGATCTCTACAACTCCAAATAATCGGCTCCAAAGTAGGGTGTCCGAAATTGTCCGATTTTTCAAATTTTTTTTTTCCGGAAGTCTGATTGGACAGTTTTGAGTACCCTAATTTTGAGCTAATTATCTGGAATTATAGATGTCCAATTTAAGTGATTTTTATATGGTTGTAAAGAGAAAATGCATAGCTTTAAATCAAATATAAGTTTTCTAAATTTGGTGAAGTTTTGATAGGTCTAATGTCGGGCCAAAGTTAAGATAAAACATGGTCTTTAATTGATACAAAATAAAAGTATGTGTCCTTCATTAACACGAATTAAAATTAATGTCCTAAAATAAAACAACTATTAAAATATGTGTCATGTTTGTAAATTTTTCCCTTTTTTAGTATTATTTCTGGGTTTGTTGTGTGATCGGAAGCAACAATACACCAGAAAAGGTTATGTTCGAAGGTGGAATCTCAAATCATGTCTAATGGGTTTTTTTGTCTTTTTTGATAATCTTACAATTACATAACAAGAGGCATCAAAGTCTCATCGTTGAAATTGAATCTTGGACCTTCTCCAATAAACTTGGAGAGAAATGTCACAAACCCAAATGCTCTTGGGCAAGCAAATCACTGTTATATGTTACTGATACTTAGGGTTTGTTTGACAGTGTTTTTAAAAGGCTTATAAGCGCTTTCAAATAGTTAAAAGCCCTTTTTTTTATGTTTGGCAAAAAAAAATTGAAGGTGCTTTTAGTTATAAAAGCACTTGGAAGCATTTCTTGGTGAAACACCTACTAGGTGCTCATTTACAAGAAGCACTTGGATTATTTTAAAAAAAAATTATGTATTTCTAACAATAGCGCTTTAGTGAAAGTGTTATTGCACAAAAGTGCTTCCTACAGAAGTACTCCCAAACAGGCTTAAAGTATTCTATCTATAGTCAACAGTGTCCGTTTGTCTTAAGATTGAGGCAAACTAAAATGGTTAAGAACAAATTATGTTTATCTTACTTTGCCAGTGTTGTATTTGTATTATGTTTATATAAGAAGCCTACCAAAATGAATTACTGAATTCCAAGTTTAGTCATTTTATTCTTTGTATCATTTTGTTTTATTGCTGTGATTGGAAATAGTTATGCTGGAAAGGTTATATGCTTGGAACAGGAATCAAGCAGAGAACCATTAGCTGTGAGAACCATTAGCTGTCACTGAAGTTAAGTACTGTACCTACCAGATTGACAGTCTAAAAGACTGTTTAACCTTCTCATTAAATACTTACCGATGGGGAGCAAATCACTAGTACTATTACACAACGCGCTTGACGCGCCTGTAGTGTTCTTGTACTTTTGGTTTCCTAGTGGTTTCTTCTGGTTTCCTAGTGGTTTCTTCTCGATCTGTGGTGGCGCAGACGGCGGAGGGACCAGTTTTTTCGGCTCTCCGACCTAGTATGGGTGGCGGGGGGCCGGATCATGTGGCGGTGAACGTTTCTGTGCCTGACTTTGTGAATGCTCGAGCGGGGAAGCGTGTTCGAGGTCCTGACGATCCTGATTTTGGTAGTTATATTACTCCTCCAATAGCTAATGTGAGCAAGGGTGGTTCACCTTCAAGCTTTAAATCCAAGCTCATGAACTCTGTGACTCCAATTTTGGGAGGTAGATCTGACTTTGTGTGCATGGGGCTAGATGATTCTGACTGCGTCATTTCTCGGGGTGATAAGGGGTTGAGTTTTCGGTTCTCAGACAAGGCTCTAGATCAGATGAGTCAACCTTGGCGCCATGCTCTCATTATCAAGCTACTTGGAAGGTCTCATACCTTTAATTTTCTGGTGGCCAGGCTGAAGCAGAAGTGGGAGCTCAAAGGGGCGTTCCAATTGATTGACATACAAAATGGGTATTATATTGTGCAATTCCAATTGGAAGAGGATCGGGAATTTGTCTTGACCGGGGGGCCTTGGATTATTGCAGGTAATTATCTGACAATTCAGAAGTGGAGGACTGGTTTTTGTCCCTTCACTGATACCATCACCCGTATGGCAGTTTGGGTCAGAGTATCAGGTGCTCAGATTGAATTTTTTAACACATGGGCTATGAAGAAAATTGGAAATGCGTTAGGTCGTCTTCTGAAAATTGATATCCTCACTAATAGCTGCTCTCGTGGTAAGTTTGCCCGAATTTGTGTTGAATTGGACCTCTCTCAGCCTTTGGAAGCTTTTATTCAGATTAATGGGGTTTGGTATAACCTGGAGTATGAGGGTATGCCTCAAATTTGTTTCTCTTGTGGTCGTTATGGTCATAAACAGGAGGCTTGTACCTGGAAGAAGGATAAGACTGATGAAAATATGGAGGTTGGGGTGGATGCTGTTAACCCTGGGTTGGAGGTAATTAGAGAGGAAGCTACAGTTAAGTTACAGGATGTGACTAAGAGTTCTGGGCCTATTCTTGGTACCTGGATGCAAGCTAAGGTTAGAAGGTTTGGGAAACCCAAGAATGTGGATGAGGGCACTGATTCTGCGACTAAGGATCAGGGTTTAGTGAATAAGGGTCCTGGGCTGCAGTCTAATACTACATCGAAAGGTAAGGAGTCGGGTTCCCCGTTTATGGGTAATGGCCAAGGGTCCAGGTTTTCAGTTTTGCAGAATCACGATGGTGTTGAGGGTGGTAATAATGGTAAGGGAGCTATCTCTAGTCCTGTTGGAAGTAAGGGCAAAGGTCCTACGGGGAAAAAGAATTGGATTGCTAAGGAGAAGACTAGTAATCCTAGAGGGCGCCCTCCTCTTTCAGATATCTCAAACCATGGTGGTGTTGTGGGGCAGACTAGCTTTAAGAGGACTGGACCTGCTGGAATTGGGACTGTTGATCTTTATTCTGCTGAGGTTCAAAAGCTCAGGGATACTATGAATGCAGCCTTTACTGGCTTTTTGGGGCATGGGACTAGGAAGTCTAATCCCTTGGTGCCTATTGAGGATTTTGATGGCCCTAATTATGAACAAGGTGCTTTCACTTTTGGCCATCAATCTTCTAATATTGGGAGCTCTAAAAGAGTAGATTCTAATGCTTACATGGATACTGGAGATCCTTTTCTCTCTTGTGTTCCTGATAGCATTGAGGCTGCTCATGGGGCTGCAGATGATGTTGTTTCTGACATGTATGAGGATCACTCTCCATGTTTGGAGGGTGGTGCTGCTAACTGTTGAGGTTTTTCCTCTTTCTCCTTCCCCTCTTGTTATTTTTATGATGAATGTTATATGTTGGAATGTGAGAGGTGCTGGAAGGTCTATTTTCAAGAGTTCCTTTAGGGAGCTAATTAGTATTCATAAAGTTGATGTTGCTGCTGTGATTGAACCTCGAGTTAGTGGTAATAGAGCTTTGAAGATTATTAAAGGTCTTGGTTTACCTAATTTCAAGGTGGTTGAGGCGCATGGATTCTCTGGGGGTATTTGGCTCCTTTGGAGTCAAAATGTTGTTGATGTTGAAGTTATACATATGATGGATCAGGTTATTACTGTAGCTTTTAAAAGTTCTCGTGGTACTCCTTGGCTTTTTTCAGCTGTGTATGGTAGTCCTAATATTAGCAAGCGTGAGGTTCTTTGGAAAGCTTTGTCCATAATTGCTTCTAATCATCAGTTTCCTTGGCTCATCGCTGGTGATTTTAATGAATTAACTTGCAGTAGTGAGAAAAAGGGTGGTTCAGTGAGGTTTAAAACTGGTAACTTCAGAAATTGGATCCAACAATGGCAATTCATTGATTTAGGATTCACTGGTCCTCAATTCACTTGGAAGGGCCGAGATAATTTGGGGCGCTTAGTCTGGGAGAGACTTGATCGAGCTATATGTAATACTTCCTGGAGACATTATTTTCCTGAGGCCTTTGTCAAGCATTTACCTAAGACTTCTTTTGACCACTGTCCTATTCTAATTTGCCTGGATAGTACGTGGAGGATGGACCCTAATAAGAAGCCTTTCCGTTTTGAGAATATGTGGATGTTACATGAGAATTTTAAGGCTTTTATTTCTGAGTCTTGGTCTGCTGCTAATTTAGGGGTTTTAAATAAAATTGCTTCAGTTACTTTGGATCTCAAGAAATGGAATGTTGAGGTTTTTGGTCAGTTGTTTCGCAGGAAGAAAACAATTTTGGCTAGACTCAGTGGAGTTCAAAAGGCCTTATGTGCCAATCATTCTGATTTTTTATTGGATCTAGAGCAAAAGCTGCAAGCTGACTATAATTCAATTTTAGATCAGGAAGCTTGTTTTTGGAAGCAAAAATCTCGGGTCAAGTGGCTCCAAGATGGTGATCGTAATACTAGTTTTTTCCATCTTTCCACAATTATCCGTAGGAGGAAAAATAAAATTGCTGGGCTCAAGGATGATAATGGTTCTTGGATAACTGATAAAGGGGTGATTCATCTTATTGCTGTGAGTCATTTCAAGAAGTTATTTGGGGCTGATGAAAATGAAGCCACTACTACTGGCCTCCCAGCTCTTTTTCCTTCAGTCTCTACTCAGGAGCTTGATTCTTTGTCTTGTGTGGTTTCTGAAGAAGAAGTTAGGGAAAGTCTGTTTGCAATTGGTGCTTCTAAGGCCCCGGGCCCTGATGGTTTTCCTGCAGGTTTTTTTCAGAAACACTGGGACCTTTGTTGTTCTGATGTTGTTCAGTTAGTTAAAGTGTGCTTCTCTCAAGGCTCTATTCCTCCTGGTCTTGGGAGTACTCTTCTTACTCTTGTGCCTAAGATTGAAGGGCCTTAGTTGATTTCCCAATTCAGGCCTATTAGCCTATGTAACACTCTTTATAAAGTGGTCACTAAAGTCATTGTTTCTAGACTTCGACCTCTTATGAAGTGTTGGATTAGTCCTAATCAGGTAAGTTTCATCCCTGGTAGGCATATCACAGACAATATTATTATTGCTCAGGAGGTGCTTCACACTTTTAAGAAGTCTAAAGCTAAGAAAGGTATTATGGCCTGGAAAATTGACTTAGCTAAAGCCTATGACAGGCTTAGCTGGAGTTTTATTAGGACTGTGCTTATGGAAGTTGGAATCTCAGGTACTCTCCTTCAACTTATTATGGCTTGTGTGACTCTTGTGGATTATAGGATTATTGTTAATGGTGAGTTATCTGATCAGTTCACTCCTGGTAGAGGTGTTAGGCAGGGGGATCCTTTATCTCCTTATCTTTTTGTCCTTTGTGTTGAAAAGCTTAGTCATATAATTTTGGAGGCTGTTAGATTGAAGCAGTGGAAGCCTGTTAAAGTCAGTCAGGCTGGGCCTGCTATATCTCATCTTATGTTTGCTGATGATATTATTCTTTTCAGTGAAGCTACTATGCAGCAGGCTGTAATTGTTAAGGGTTGTCTTGATAATTTCTGCTCTAATTCCGGTGAATTGGTTAGCTATGAGAAGTCCAGCATTTACTGTTCTCCAAATACCTCCAGGGATTTGGCTAGGGACATTAGCTCTGTGTGTGGTAGCCCCCTTTGTAATAATCTTGGCAAGTATCTTGGGGTTCCTTTGGTTCATTCTAGGATTACCAAAGCGACTTACAAGGATATTGTTGAGAAAGTTCAGGCTCGGTTAGCTTCTTGGAAGGTCAATTCCCTCTCTATGGCTGGTAGAGCCACTCTTGTTCAGGCTGTCAGCTCTGCTATTCCTATTTATGCTATGCAGACTGCTAAGTTGCCTAAGTCAGTTTGTGATTGTATTGACAGGATGAACAAAAATTTTTTGTGGGGTTCTTCTCCTGGAAATAAGAAGATGCATTTAGTTAATTGGGGCCAGGCTTGTCTTCCTAAGTTGAGAGGAGGGTTGGGCTTCAAAAAGATGAGATTGATGAACCAATCTCTTCTTGCAAAATCTGGTTGGAGGCTGATCCAAAAAGATGAGGGGCTTTGGGCTTCTACTTTTAGATGTAAATATCTCAAAAAAGGTACAACTGCCATCCTTGGGGAGCTTAAACCTGCTGGTACTTCTAGCACTTGGCAAGGGGTGTTGTATGGTTTATCTCTCCTTAAACAGGGTCTTCAGCGTAGAGTGGGTTTTGGCTCCAGTACGTTGTTTTGGTCTGATAACTGGACAGGTCTTGGAAGGTTAATGGATTGGGTTACTAGTCCTATTGTTTCTGATCAATTGCACCTTTTGGTAGCTGATTTTTGTGTTGAGCATCGATGGAATATTCCTCTGTTGAGGCAGGTTCTTCCTGAGGATTTAGTTCAAGTGATTGCGACTATCCCAGTGGCTCTTGAGGGATCTAATGAGGATGGTTGGACTTGGGGTCCTGCTTCCAATGGATGTTTCTCTGTTCGATCAGCCTATAAAATTGTTGCAGATGAAGATAATCTTGAGGAGTGGCCATGGGCTTTTCTTTGGAAACTCAAAGTTCCTCCTCGTATTAAGACTTTTTTGTGGCTTTTATGCTTAAACAGGCTTTTGGTTAACGAGACAAGATGGAGAAGGGGCCTCTGTGTTAATCCTGCTTGTCATCATTGTGGTTTCCAAATTGAATCTTGTGGACACCTGTTTAGAGATTGTAGTAGAGCTAAGTTGGTGTGGAATGATCTATTGATGCCTTTTCACCTTTTAGACTCCACTTCTCTTGGCTTTGATGATTGGCTTAAGCATAATCTTACTTGCAATCAAATTTCTAGTGCAGGTGTTCCATGGAATATAATTTTCTGTTATGGTTGTTGGTTGCTTTGGAAGTGGAGGAACAAAGAGATTTTTGATATCGAGTTCTCCTTTCCTTTTCAGCCTCATTTGATTATTGCGAGCATGGCCAAGGAATGGTTCTCTGCTATTTCTGCCAATGGTGCTCCTAAGGTTAAAAGTCAGGTTCTGATTGCTTGGGCTCCTCCTCCCATAAATTGGGTTAAGCTTAATGTTGATGGGAGTCGAGTTACGGCTGATGGTGATATAAGTGCTGGTGGGCTGATTCGGGACTGTGATGGTACATGGCTTGGTGGCTTTTCTGCTCATCTTGGCAAAGGGGAGGTCTTGGCTGCTAAGTTATGGGGTTTGTATTATGGTCTTGATCTTGCCTGGCGCAGTGGGTATAGACAAATTTTGGTGGAAATGGATTCTTGCTGTGCAGTCAATCTTGTCTTGCAATGTGATAGTGCAACTCACCCTCTTGGTGCCCTTGTTAATGCGTGCCACTGCTTGCTTAAGAGAGATTGGTGTTGTAGGCTCTCTCATGTCTTCAGGGAAAAGAACCAGGCTGCAGACCATCTTGCTGCTTTAGGCCACTCTTTGGAGCTTGGTCTGCTTGTGTTTGAAACTCCTCCTCTGAGTTGTGTTTCCGTTTTATCTGATGATTGTATTGGCTTGGCTAGGCCTCGTCTAGTGAATTGTTAGTTTTGTTCTTGGGCCTTTGGCCTTCTTGATTACCAAAAAAAAAAATACTTACCGATGGTTAACCCACTATGTCTAATGAATAATATGAGCGGTTTGTGGTTATATAAAATAGTTTCTCTTTATACGGTAATTATGGTAGTTCTTACATGATTGTTATTAGAGTATTTAGCTATTCTATCCAACGTATAAAAAAATAGCCAAATTTGCCCCTTGTGAGTATGCGATTGTTAGAGTCCGGTTACTCATGGTACCTCTCAAGGTCATAATCGCAACCATTCCTTCTCCCATCGTACAGGGCTACTATATAAAGCCTATATATATATATATATATATATTTTTTTTTCCAGAATGCAAAAAATATAAATGTGAGGAACCCAATCGTTTTTTCTAGTTTAAGGTTTTAAGCTCTAACCCCGTATCGTACATTCACTAATGTAGTCCATGCTACATTTTGAGCTAAACTTGGTGCAACGAGTACATGCATCTATCCACAAGAAAGAAATCTCAAAAGAGAATATTTTTGGTAGAAATCTCGAAAGAGAATTTTGATAAAAGGTTGAGTGTTGCTATTTAGCCTCACAAATTTATTTTTAGCCTCAACAGTCAACACCAAGGAGTAAAATTTTGAAATTTTCGATGTTTTGAGATATGAAAATTTTAATACAATACCAAGTATTTTTCGTCAAAATTTCGACGAAATTTCGAAAAATTTTCGGAAAATTTCGGATTTTAAAAACAAAATCATTTTTTTTCATTTTTCATTTCCCCATTCTCTCTCTTCACCCTCACTTTCTCTCTCCCCCTCCCGATTTATCTCCTTTCTCTTCCCCTCCTTGCGCGTGTGACCGGACCACCATTCCCGGCCAATTTTCGGCGACCCAAGGCCACCAACGTGACTCCTAGCCGCCAACCATCCTCCCCTAAACCACCTCAACAATGGCCAGTATCCCCTGTGCACAGGATCAACTCATAAAGCTTTCCTTTGCTGCCGGCTTGTTTCACTGATTTCGGCCACTTCTGGCCTCCAATCACAAAAATTCTTGGTGGGGTTTCCTCCCCTCACTATGGGCTTTCATTCCCTAAAGATTTGTTTTCCATTTTTTTAGAATTTGTAAAATTGATATCTTAGGGATTTATACCCATTTTGGGTCTAGTTTTAATTGAGCTAAATTGAGTTATTTTTCCTTTCATTAGAGTGTCTAACAGGAAATTGGGCTTGATTTTGGGTTGAATTTAAATTTTTCCGACAAACAGTCGCCACCTCCGGTAGTGGCGGCGGGTTAGTTCTCTTTTGACCCAATTCGACCATGGAAGACTAATTATTCTTCATGGGTGATTATTCTTCACAGTTCGTACACCTACTCTGCATATGAGGATATTAAAGACAATGAACATTTTGAACCTTATAGAAACTCCATGTGGTACTGATTATTTATGTAATTCATGATGTAATATTGTAGTATAAATAAAATTGAAGTGTGTGTTCAACAAAATTTATGTAATTATTAATTAATGAACCATTTTTCTAACATTATTTGTCTCTAGCGCGCATTATATTCATCTTATATCACATGAAACTTACTATATAATTTGGTTTTTTCAATATTTTTTTTATCAATGTAGTAGATAATATGCTAAATAAACATATGATAAAGTTTGATTCAAAATTTTCGTATTTTGATAGCAATTTTCGTTGTTTCTGTCTAGTTTTTGTCGAATTTAAAATTTTTCGAAATTTCTGCGAAATCCGAAATTTTATTCCTTGGTCAACACTTTAAATGAAAATTTAATTTCTATTTCTACCCTAATATAAATTGACTAGTAAAGAAATATCATTTAATTAAAAAAAATAGCTCACTCAAACCTATAGCCAAAATTTTCTCAAGCCAAAAACCAGAAACCAAAAACCTATATCAACTAATGGATGCTCAAATCACGATTTGAGAACCCTCAAATGAAGTATGTTGATTATTGTTTTGAGTTTAACCAAAAAATTTCTTATTTTTAAAAACTAGAGTCACGATGTGTTTGGCCCACCAAAGCCAAATACATTGTATGATATTCGGCAATTAATCGAACATTATGTTACTTGTTCGACAACCCACTACCAAACATAAAGGAGGACGTTTGGTTGGTGGCGCCGAATACCCCAAAATTTCAAAAGAAAAGAAAAGATTGTTCGATACATGCCAACCGAACTTTACTACATATGTTTGGTAGGTAGTTGCTGAATCTCCTCTAGGATGTTCAACACACCAAGGCAAAATATTTTGCGAAATTTTTTTTAAGAACAACCTTAATATGTTTAAATCATCAACAAAACACTTATAGTTCAATGTATTGCAATCTAAACACAAATTATCTAACAAATAACTTAAAATCAAACTCATAAATTCATGATTCAACATTGGGCTCGGTGGTGATGGTGTTGAATCCGATGGTGATGGTGTAGGATTTCAGTGTGATTTATTGGGTATAGAGAATAGGAACAGGTTCAGTGTGTTTTTTGAGTTTTAGTAAGAATTAGGGATGGCAACGGGGTGGGTCGAGGCCGGGGATACCTTCCTCGTCCCCCGCCCCCGATTCTTTTTTATTCCTCGAAGTCGCCTAAATTCCCTTGGCAATTAAACGGGGATTCCCTGACCTCGACCCCACCGAGGAATTCCCCTCTAAACCCGCCATGAATTCTCGAATCCCACCTCTTGTTTTTTTTTTTTTTTTGCCTTAATATACTAATAGTTAAAATCATGTTCTAATATATTAACAAATTTCATGTGCAAAAAACAAATTATTATAGATATAAGTGATAGATACTACCAACCACCAATCTTTTTTTATAGATGTATTAGTAATGTGCAAAAACAAATCTGATAGTTTATAATTATAAATCCATAAATCCAAACCAAACATCCATAATTCATAAATCTATAAGTCCATAAATACACATGATACATATATTCTAATATTAACATATTTAATATTAAAAAAAAAATAAAGTATATATATAATCGAGGCGGGTTCGGGGTCGGAGGAACCAATACCATACCCGCCTCGTCCCCAATCAGTTCCTCGTTTAGCATCTCTATTTATTTTTTAATCGGATCGGATCTCTGCAGGGACCTGAATCCACTGGTATTTTTGCCGTCCTTGGTAAGAATATTTTTGAAAATGTTGTTGAGTATAGTAATAAAGCTTTATAATTTAAATTATGAAGTTGGGTGTAGATAGTGTGGTAGCTGTTAGTGTATGAGTTAGTAGTTAATAAGTTTTACTGTTACAGTTAGTTACTAAGAGTATATAAAGTCATGTCATCTCCCTCTGTAATACTTACATAAAGCAATGTAGTCTCTTTAGATTTTTCCTGTTCTCTCTCCTCTCTCTTACTCTCATTTTCTCAGCAATCCTAACATGGTATCAGAGCCATCGGCTAGCGCCATTGACGATCCTTCAAGCTTCGATGTCTGCGTCATCTTCTTCTTCTTAGGTTCTTCGTATCTCACTTCTCTGCTTCATATCTTTCATTTATCTTCGTTTCTTTAATCCAGGTGCTTCGATTCTTATCTCTCTTCGTTTCTTCAATTTCTTCCTTCGTTTCTGGATTTGGTTCTTCGTATCTTCCTAGTCTTCTTTAATTCTCTGTATGGGGTCTTTGATTCTTCTCAAATTCTTGCTATAATCTTCGATTCTTGGAATCTTCGTATCTTCATTCTTCTGCACTTTTCTCGATTCTCAATTCACGTTCTTCGATTCTCAACATTTCTTGTCAATTTCTACAACCTGAAACCAAAACCCCAATTCTTGATTCTGAAAGTCTGGTAGGCCTAAAAATAAATTAGTTGGATCCAAATAGTAGCACTCTAAAGTTTCACCATTAGTGGTGGAACATTTTAGCATCTCTTGGCAAGCATTAGTGGTATACTTGTTTGGCTACTAACCAAGGGTAACTTATAAACTCAAGATGGAAAGAAAGAGAACAACATGGTTTATTTTCAGTGTCTGTAAAGATTTGAGTCGAGTGTTTAAATGTTCGTTGCAAGTATTTCATCACTCACACAAATGTTTGAAGTCTCATCATTGTAAATGTACGTTAGTTGCATCAACAAATACATCAAATTAGTCATCTCTATAGTTTTTGTTATATGTTACATTTGTAGAATTTCAATACACACATATCCAAATAAAAAATCAGCTTTAAAAATTCAAAAAATTGATTGCAATCGTCAGTAGCTTTCAAACACTTACAAGCAGAGTTCGAACGCCCCATTGAAAGGTGAAACAAAATTAATTATATAACCAAATGATTTTCGAGGTGTTTGATTTTTATAGAAATAATTTTTAAATGGTGATCTAAAAGGTAAATAGTTTTGATCATGAAATTACACTGCGAAATAAAAAGAAAAAAGAAAAAAGTCAAAGAAGATGTAGAAGGAGAATCTAGATAGCATGCCTCCAAATTTAAAATGTGAATATTTATCATCATATTATTTTTTCATTTTTTGATTTAGGGAGAGGGGGAATGAAACTTAGGTGTAGAGGGCAAACTCTATTGCCCTTCCAACTGCATTTATCATCATTTTTTTTTTTTGGTAAAATAGAAGCTACATAGCCAAACAACACAAAAACTAACCAGGAATAGACCTGGGTCTAGCAAGACCTAACCTATCATCCTCATAGAGGTTTACAATATTAGAATGAGGAGAATTAAAAACATAGATGCCCAGATCGCACAAATGGCCCGTGCTAGCCAACCCATCAGCTACACAATTCCGCTCCCTAAAAATATGCCGCACAATCACAAACCAATCTTTGTTAATAATGTCTTTACAACCACAAATAATGCTAAGGAGGAGATGAAATTTATCTACAGGATTTAAGATAAGATTTACAGCAATAGCCGAATCCAATTCAACCTCAAGCTTTCTACAGCCAGCATCCCAAGCCAATAAAAGACCTTTATATAGCCCCTATAATTCAGCATCAAGAACTTGCCCTTTTCCTAGATTCACAACAAAACCATTGATCCAATTACCTTGAGCATCTCTCAAAACTCATCTAGTAAAAATACTATTAGTTTCCCTTCGAAAACTACCATCAGTATTCAGCTTCCACCACCCCTCAGGAGGAAGAAGCCATTGACCATAATGGATTTCTTAGTATTCATACCAACAGCTCTCTTGTTAGCCTCAAACCACTCCGTAGAGAAATTGAAGATAATCTCATGAGGCCAAGGAGGAACACGAAAAACAGGCTCAAAAACAATTTTATACCTCCATTTCCAAATATGCCGTAAAGCAGCCACAAAAACACTACTCCAAGGGATACCATTAGAAAGACACATTTTAGACTTGAAGTTAACTAATATACACTCTTCAAAAGGCTTAGAAAAGGAACCAGTAAACTCTTCAAAATAATTAAGAGTAGCCCAAAGTCTCATTGAACCACCACAACCTAGAAACAAGTGGTCAAGAGACTCTAAAGGTTGATTGCATCTTGGACAACAACTAGAGCTAACAAGACCTCTTCGCATTCTAGCCTCATTAGTAAGAATTCTAGCGTGCAACAGTCCACAAAAAAGACTTCAACTTGGGAGGGATTTGCAGCTTCCAAAGAAAATACCACAACCAATTCACCCATTCATCATTAGTAAATAAGGATTGATAAGTAAATTTCATTGAAAATTTTCCAGAAGTAGTGAGACCCCATATGAACCGATCAACATTGGCACTACTTCCACTAGCATGAATACCATTAATTACATGCACCACATCAGCATTGAGTAGATCTTGAGACAACTCAATTTTCCAGCCTGCAAAAAAAAAAAAAAAAAAAAAAACTCATAACATTCTGAAACTCCAGAGGAATAGACCTCAAAGCTAACAAATGGAGAGGACCAAGACCAGTCCAATCATCCCTCTAGAAGTTGGTATTCTCACTAGAACTCGCCCTCCACTTAAGCCCCCAGGAAGAATTTGAGCACCATAAAGGATTCCTCTCCAAGTAGAGAAACATTTAGTGAAGTTCAAATCCTTAGCAGCCATAAGATCCATATCATTAAGATATTTACCATTTAAAACTTGGGCCCATAAACCTTATTCTTGTTGAAGAAGCCTCCAACCATACTTCGCAAGGAGAGCCTGATTCATTAAGATAGATTTTTTCAACACCAAACCCCCATAAATCTTGGGAGAACAAACTTTATCCTAATTCACTAGATGAATCTTAGTTTTCTCAATAGTATGACCCTAGAGAAAGTTTCTATGAAGTTTATCTAGATGATAACAAACAGTACTAAGCAGCTTCACAGACTGCATGGTGTACACATGCATAGCAGAAGTCACAGACTGAAGAAGAGTCAACCTCCCTGCCAAAGACAAAGTGGCACTCTTCCAAGCAGCAAGCCTAATCTGAACTTTATCCACCAGATGCTTATAGGTAACCACACCACTTCTAGCTTGAATTAAAGGCATCCTCAAATACTTACCTAAATTATCAATTAAGAGAGAGCCACAAATATCAGAGATTTGTGTTAAATGTTCATTTTGCATCATTTTATGATACTAATTCCCTAACCTAGAGTGCAAGAACTCCACATTTTTGTGTATTTTGGTTTAGTTTTATGTTTTGTAGGTCAAATGAAGCTTTGATGAAGAAATGAGCCAAATGGGACAATTCTGAGCTAAAAATGGAAAAATGAATCTTAAGAGAATCTTTTAGAAGAATTTGAAATCTGGAAGAAATCTTTGAAGAATCTTGGACAGAATCTTTAGAAGAATCTTTTTGGTCAAGGTTGACTTTTGGTCAAAGTCAACTATCAAAAGTCAAATAATGGTCAATTATGCCACATCATCACATGACATGGACCACACATGCAGCCCATGCACTATGGGCCATGCACACAACCTTAACCTAAGAGGACGAAGGCCATGCGCCTATTGCAAGCCCAATTGGAGGAAGCCCAAGTTGTGTCATTCTAAAGTTCAAAGAGCCCAAGCCTATGCTGTACTTATAGTTGATGCTAGCCCCAAGGAAGGAATCCTTCATGCTCAAGGAAAATCTCACAAGATTCAGTCAAAGATTACAAGGAATCCTAGTTGAAGAAGAGGTGTCAAAACCCTAGAAAATGAATAGTAATTTTCGACAGTGATTTTGTACTTATCCATAGTGAATTAGATGACATGCCATATATGGTTGGAAAGCTACGGATGTTAGTTTTGCAAGGAACTTTATATATCTCGATTTTGAGTTGTCTAGCTCAAGATATGACTGTTTTAGTGGAGTTAGCGCAGTAGTTCCGCGATCAAAAAATCAAGTTATGCCCAAAAGAGTTAAAATTCAGCTTAAGGCCCATTTTTTGCCGAAAATTAGAAGCCTTGTGGGACAAGGAAAGCCTCACCTTCTCACTCCTATATAAGGATCTCATTCTCTCACAATTGAAGAACCTGAACCTTGAATTTTGCAATTTATTTACTTAGTATTTTCAAAATTTTAGAGAGGAAGAGAAAGAGGGAGGTGTGACACAAAGGGAAGAAGGGCTTTGCCGAACCCTAGCTTGTGCCTTAAGCCTTGCCGCAGCCACCCTTGTTTCTTCTTGTCTTCTTCTTTTGTTTTTCTTGTTTCTTCATAGTTGTTTTGTTAAGCAACAATGAATTGGCGATTTATATATATATTTTGTTTCTTTAATTTTCTGTTTATGTTTTTATTTTAGTTTTGCATTGTTAAGATGATGATGAATCTCTTATTATTTGATTCGATATTGATTTATGGTTAATGAAATAAAGGCATGTGATTTAATGTGATATTTGCATGCGATAAATTCCTATTGTCTAGTTTAACTGATTATATTTGTTTGCACTCTTTGACTAGCTATCTTAGAGTTGTTTACATCTAGTAATTATTATGAAATTGAGAGGTGATAATCAAGCTAATCAATTCAGTAGATAATAAGGAGGTATCCTAAGAACTTATCTTTGATAAATAAGTTTCATAGATGTCATCTAGATCAATAATCAAGATACTATCATGCTCTATGTGTTTGTCGTTTTCATATAATTTTAATGATTTTGTAAACGATAATCAAGCTTCTTAAGAACATGTGAGTTAACTAGGTTAAGTTGCGATAATCAAGCTCTTAATCTATGAATAAGGAAAACAATAATTAGGCAAGTGTCCGATAATCAAGGCCTCATAACTGGCAAACTTTATTGTATGTGTTTACTTTGAATTGCATATCCCCATAATAGTTGTAATCTTGTAATATGTGGTGGATTCTTAATTCTTAACAATGTCGTATTTTGTGTATGTGTGTGTGTCTCATCTCTACAAATCCCCCTATCAGTAGTATTTATAATATGTCAAGTTGAGTTGGTTTATTGATACTAAACCCATTCTCTTGGGATCGACCTCGTACTTTGCACCCTTTGCTACCATGCGATTTATGCACTTGCGAGTAAACTTAGAGCTTTGGTAAGTATTCTTGTTAATTAATTTGTTCTAAGAAAACAACAACAATTTGCTTAGCTATCCTACTATCAGTGTTGGGAGAACAAAAAACTCTTGACTTCTCATAACTCACTTATTGCCCAGAAGCCAGACAAAAGCTATCCATACACTATTGCATTATATGAGCCTGCTCAACAAAAGCCTCAGCAAAAAGGATGAGATCATCTGCAAAAAAAAGATGGGCCATTGCAGAACCATGCTGAGTCAACAAAACTGGCTTCCAAAAACCATTGAGAACTTGGGCATCAATTAAATGAGACAGCTTCTACATGCAAAGAACAAACAAATAGGGAGACAAAGGGTCTCCTTGCCTTAAGCCACTTCCAGGAAGGATTTCAGTAGACATCTCACCATTAACAAGGACTTTATACTTCACGAAGATAAAACATTGCACAATAAGCTCAAACAACCTTCCTCTAATCCTAACTTCCCAGAGAACATCCCTTATAAACTTCCACTGCATCTTATCAAAGGCCTTTGCAAGGTCAATTTTCCAAGCAAAGAAACCCATTCTGCCTTTAGCTATTCGAAACTTATGAAACACTTCCTGAGCAACCACTATATTATCCACAATTTGTCTACCAGGGACAAAACTCACTTGCATAGGAGATACCAGCTTACACATTAGAGACCTCAACTTATGCACCACAATCTTAGAAACGACCTTGTAAAGAGTGTTACACAACCTTATGGCCCTTAACTGAGACATAGTAAGAGGACTACTCACCTTCGGCACCTGAGAAATACGAGTATCATTAAGCCCTTTAGGAATCTCGGCTGAGGCAAAGCAAGACTTCCCCATAAGAATGACATCATGTTGACAGAGAGGCCAAATGTGCTAGAAGAATTTTGCTAGCATCCCATCAGGACCAGGAGCCTTTAACCCTCCAATTGAGAACAAGCTATTCATTACATCTAAATCATTAACATAGGTGTTTGGTCAAATTTCCGTAAGAGAAATGCAACAACTTAGAGGTAGTGACCTGGCTGATCAGAAGCCTTGCAGGATGATGACGTGGATGTTGATTGAGATCTTCCTGTAGACAAACACAAGATCAAAGGAGATGGACCGGTGTGGTACCAGCCAAACACGCTCCGATGATGAAGTCAGTGATGTGTGTTTGATGGTGTTTGAATGGAAGTGAGGAAGAACATGTGATGAACTTGGGAGAATGGAAAGAACAAGGCAAATGTTCTGGGTTTATTCTCAGCAAGTCCAAGTGTGTTTTTGGTAAGCCAAAGTTTGTGCAAGTGTTTGCTTTGTGATGGCTGGATGGATGGCCCCCTGGCTTTGTGCATATAAGTTGGTTTATATAGACAAGGGAAGGTGTGGAGAGTAAGTTACCTGCATGTGATTGAGTGGCTGAGAGAGATCCACGCGTTCGGTCATAACTAGTAGCATGCACAGCTACTCACCTCCTTTGCATTCAATGCTGCATTGAATGCAAGGATGGAAGATCAGGTGGAATGCCCCAATAGTCATGGCTGTGAGCTGGAATGTCTTATCTGTCAGAGAGTCACGTCAGGTGCATTTGAGTATGGCGGTTCGTCCCAACGTGATCTTCTTTAGGATGGCGGTGGGAGGCCGAGCCGATCCGAACACATGTCCTCACGTGTAGACGTGAAACCCATGTGTGATCGGATCGGATTTAGACAAGTCGGCCAAGCCGATCAGGTAGGTAGTACAGTGATCCCCTCAAGTGAAATCCGGCCGCAACTAGGATTTGAGATGATGATCACCAAAGCCGAGCCGATCCGAACTGGGAATGGAATGGACTGAGTTGACATGGTGACGTGGAGATCCACGTCTGATCGTGATCGGTCATTGGGCCGGGCCGAGCCGAACCAATGGTTTGAGATGATCAGGTGGTGATAAGATTGTCGAAGCACGTCTGATCGTGATCGGTCATTGGGCCGGGCCGAGCCGAACCAATGGTCGAGGTGATCCGGTGGTGACAAGATTGTCGAAGCACGTCTGATCGTGATCGGTCATAGGGCCGGGCCGAGCCGAACCAATGGTCGAGGTGATCAGGTGGTGACAAGATTGTCGAAGCACGTCTGATCGTGATCGGTCATAGGGCCGGGCCGAGCCGAACCAATGGTTGAGGTGATCCGGTGGTGACAAGATTGTCGAAGCACGTCTGATCGTGATCGGTCATTGGTCCGGGCCGAGCCGAACCAATGGTTGAGATGATCAGGTGGTGACAAGATTGTCGAAGCACGTCTGATCGTGATCGGTCATTGGGCCGGGCCGAGCCGAACCAATGGGTTAAGATGTGACTGGAGAAAGATGATCTCCAGATCCGAGCCGAACTGATGGTGTCCGAAAAAGATGATCTATCGAATTCCTGGTGGATCCCAATGTCGGTTCGGATCGGACATGGGTAACCCGGAGGTAAGAGCCACTCTCAGATGTACATGTTGTTGGCATTTGCTGAGCTAAGATGATGACACAGATGGCTGGGTCTGACTAAGTTGACTGGTGGGCCACGTGTTGGTCTGTGTTTGGCCATTGAATCCATGTGGATTTATCCACAAACAATAGGCATTCAAGTGCTCCAAGTCATGATGATTAAGGCAAAGAAATAAGTTAGGAAAGTTACCACTCAGACCTTCCACTTCCTTAGAACTATACAGATTAGAAAAATATTGAAGCAAAATCTCTTGCATCTCAACTTTACCAGACTGCCAAGTACCATAGACATCATTTAACCCTTCCAACCTATTCCTCCTCCTTCTAACAACAGTGGAAAGATGGAAGAAATTGGCCGGTATTATGATCTTAACCAGGTATTTCTTGATTTTTGAAGCCAAAATAATTCTTCATGTGTAAGAATAGCACTGTACTAACTACTAAGCACTTTTTCCAAACTAAGAAGATAAGGAGAACTACCCTTATAAAGGGCTCTCTGAATCCCCCCAAGTTTAGCTAACAACCTCCTTTTAGATTGAAACAAATTACCAAAAATTTCCTTATTCCATTTAAGAATAGCAGTAGAAAAATGCTTCACTTTATCAGAGATAGCACCATTATTTTGCAGTCAATCTTCCTTAGAAAAATCGAGAAAATTCGCATGATTCAACCACATGGCTTCAAACCCAAAAGGCTTTAAATTACCCCTTGGGACATGAGAGCTATAAAGAGAAACCATAATTGAACAATGATCCGATTTGACTCTTGGGAGGTGCTTGACAAAAGCTTCCGGGAAAGCATGTCTCCAAGTAATGTTAGCAATGCCCCTGTCAAGTCTTTCATACACGATAGCATCATCCCTCTTATCACACCAAGTAGTCAACACCCACATAGCCAAGATTAACTAGAGAGTGCTTATCAATCCACCTAGCAAAGCTCTTACCACCAACAAAACTCTTACCCCCACTTTTATTAGCTCCAGACACTAGCTCATTAAAATCTCTGACCCCGAACCATGGAAGAGAAGAACTAGCGAGAACACCATCCAAGTAATGCCACAGGGACTCCCTCACAGAAAGACAAGGGCTAGCATAGACAACAGACAGTCCCTCTGAGAAGACTGAGAAACTAAGGCAGTGATAGTTTGATTAATGCTACCAAAAACATGAAGCTTAACCTTACTGTTATTCTAGAGAAGCCATAAGCCTCCTGAAAACCCAACAGCCTCAACAATAAAATGACTTGAAAAACCAAGTCTCTTAATCACTTTAGCAGCTATATGAGCACTAATCCTTAGTTCATAGATAAAGAACATATCAACTTTATTTATAATAGATAAATCCTTAATGATACCAGGAAGTCTTTTATCCTTAGCACCTCTAACATTCCAATAAATAACTATCGTTAAGAATAGGCTAAATAAAATAGTAACCCACATGGACAAAACCATTAAGAAAGGCACATCTCCTCTGTTATATTAGCATAGGCCATTAGCTCCTGAGAATACTCAATAACAATCGTGTCATCCATATCAGTAGCATCAACAAACTGAGTTTCTTCAACTCTAGAGACATAGTCCAAATTATCATAGCATATCTCACTACCAACACCACCCCGATCAGGAGGCTCAAGGGGAAGATCTCTCACAGATAACCCATCACCCACATCCATATCATCCATTAGTTGCCCATCAGACATAGTTACAGCAACAACAAGATTATTAGCCAAGACCACAAAATCAGAAGCAACCTTACTAGTGCCAGTAACAACACCAGTAATCGTCCCTACCCTAGGGACATTGGAAATATCTTTCAAAAATTTTCTTGGTCTACCAACCTTCCTCTTGACATGAGGCACAACAACAGCTTTATCCAGATCCTTACCAACATCCTTAACAATCACATGATCAGAATAACCTCTCCCTTGCCTATTAGATCCTTTAGAGCCATCCTTAGATATACCATGCTCAGACTGAGCTTTTCCAGACTTCCCTTTTCCTTTTCTAGATTCACCAACAGTCACAGAGCCCATTATGGCCAAGAACATGATTACTCTTCCCTTTACCACTCCATTTTGCACCCACACACTCACTTTGAGTAGTCACTTGATTAGTAACATGAGACACACCTCTCTTCTCAGCCTCTAGTTCAGGCACAAGAATTTCCTCAACATCTTTCAAGTTCAAATCCTTACCTTTTTTTAGAACATTAAACCTGGAACCTTGGGTAACCTGCTGACCATCACCCTTACCATCTTTAGCCATAGCTTTAGGAGGTCTCATACGACGATTAGCAACAATACTCCAAAGCCTAAATGAAGGTTTATTGATCACAGGAATCACACAAATATCATCTCCCTCATTCACCTGAGCACCCTCCATAGGTAGATCACCACACTCACCATTAACTGCCACTGGACCATCTTCAGCCTTATCTGGAACAGCCTAACATCCCTCTCTGCTATGTCCAACCATACCATACTTAAAACAGATTTGAGGAAGATTTTCATATTCAACATACACTCACCTTCCCTCAATCTCCACAACAGGCAAAATAGGCTTAGTGATATCAATTTCAACATAAACACGAACGTATTTACCCATGGTCTGACTAGCAGTATGCACATCAACCTTATATATATATATATATATTACCAATCAAATCTCCAATTGACAAACATATTCAGGCTTAAAAAATTTCACAAGGATACCAGATAATCTCACCCAAACAGTAAGCCTCTGGATGTGTTCCTCAACTGCACAAAACCCTGGTCTCCACTTCTGAACAGCAAGATATTGGCCAGCAATGATCTAGGGCCCACCAATTAAGACTTTGATATAATCCTTTTCCAATTGGAACCGAGCAATGAAGAAATCATTCTCAAGATCAATCAATTGGAAGGGACCTTTCAGAGCCCAACGATGCTTCAATCTAGCCGACATGAAATTATAGGTGTGGGATTTGGCCACCAATTTGAGGATTACAGAGTTCCTCCATGAGAGATATAGTTTCTCTTTGACCTGCGGAGAAAACCAAATTGAAGGTCCCTTCGGCAAGATCGCAACCTCAAAATCCCCTTCGTCTATTACCAACTTGTCATCCAGCATACCACACAGAGATTGCACATGCATCGGCGAGCTCACCAGTTTATCCATGAAACTTTAAGCAGGTTTCGCCGATGGAGGAGTCTCATGCGCAGTCGAAGCAGATTGGGCCTCCACCTGAGGGAAAAGAGCCTCAGGTTGAAATCACTTAGATCTACAAATCGGACCATCACCAAGAAGATGAATGCTGGTCGTGGAGCTCCCCACTAGAGGGACAGCTTTGAAGATAGATGTACGGTGGCGGAGATGCCACCGTGAAAAAGTCGTTACGACATAAAACATAGTATTATTCTTAGAACCAACCTTACCAAGTGCATTTTTCAGTCAAAACAATAATAATTAATCGTTATTTATCATCATATTAATTATTAAGTATGCAATTTCACATTAATGACTTGTTTCGTGAGAACGTAAATTTTTATTTTTATTTTTTTTCTGAAACAATATTTTTTTTTTTTGTCTGAAAATATCGTTTCCTTAAAAAATAAAAAGGAAAAACTAAAGAGAGTTACAAGAGCACACAGGACACAGAAAGCTGCGACTTTGCAGCTGAGAAAGATGAACGCACAACGAAACTCCAAACCCAAAACCCTTTCCTTTCCCCTTCTTCGATTCCCACTCACATTCACCAAACCCTTATCCCCTTTTGAAACCCTAGCTCTTCTAACTTTGCTTCTCCAGTTCTCTTCTTGATCTCAAGCACGGCTCCAATTCTCAGAAAATGGTTTGGCTTCTCACACTTTGCAGAATTTGATAATTTCATATATATATATATATATATCTATTAGATTTGGTCATTGAATATTGACTGTATATTATTGTTTGGTTTATTATTTATTGACAGAAGAATTAAGCTAGAATGATAAAGCTACAATTGCAATAGCATGAGGTACTACCCAGAAAAGCATTTTGGCAAGCCTTTTAGGAACGCACTGTGTATGTGTTTGGGTGGTTTGATATTTGAATTGTAATTGATTAATTGTTTTTGAGCAATTGGGTTTATGCACTATCTTGCTATACTACTAAGTTCTGCTTTGAAGAAATCACAATGTGTAATCTTGAAAAGCATAAGGTGCCCGGAAAGAAAAAGAAATTTGATTTTTAAATTGATAAACACTTGGCAGCACTCGTATTTATTTTGTTGAAGAGTTTAATTCTCATAGCTTAGTTATCACTGATCTAAGTATTGCTAGAGCCTCACAATTAAATTCTAAAGAACATTACAGCTGTTTGGTGAATCGTGATGCTCCAAATAGAAAGACATCTGGCACCACTAAGGAAAAAATTGTTTGATAGGTTTTAGAACAAAATGAGGTTGTAGCATTGGATGGGATAATAGCCCTTGGCTTTGGCTTAGGTTGTAAAGCCATGTGGTGGTGGTGTTGGGGAAGGGTTGGGTCCTTGTTTCTTGTCTTGCTTACTAAAAATTCTAATTGGTAGGGCTGCTGCTTAGGGAAAAATGTTGTTTTGTAGGTGAAACAGAGTAGGGCATAAATGTCATCGAACGTTTTGGATAGTGGGTATTCAACAAACATAATAATTGCACCTAAACCTAGATAAAAGATAATGTAACTTAAACCATTTACATTACATGAGAGCATAACATAAAGATTTGAAAACTTCCTATAGGGCATTATTTAGGATCTCTATGTGACAGTGCTATGTATGAGAATGTAGTCTAGTCTTTGCGGGATTCATCTTAACTGAAATCTTCTTGAAGTCAAATCCAGATCAACATAAACTTAAAAAGATGGAGAATACATGTAATTTCCCTTTGAACATATAAGCCTACTGTTTTACAATCATATATGCTGATTCATCATGCAATTTCCATAGGTGCATTCGAAGCTTTGCATAAAATACTCGTGACAACTGTTCTTATTTTATTAGTTTGCCTATGTAAGAAACATACTTACATATGTGCCCTTTTCCCCTAAAACATATAGGATCTATGGAAATTGAAATTTTGTTTGTCTGTTTATTTTGCTTTAATTTTTTTTTACAAATTTTTTAACCCAAACCTCTAGGTGCTAAGTGAAGGAGATGTGATGGTGGTGAAAAGAAATGCTGAAGAGAATATTGTGTTAGAAGGAAAGAGGAAAATGAAGAAGAAGAAGCAAGTTACCACTCCTCGTCCTGCATGCTCATGGGTTTATTTTAGGTAACAATTAGTTTCTTTAAAGTTGAATTCTCTTTGTATTAGCATATACCTCTTTCTCCACGTGTGCCAACTTGCTAACGTCTAAATCAACTATTATAGCCGGGACTTCATCAAGGAATACAGTGCTTCCCATCCTGAATCCTCTGGCCTTAAAGCTGTGAGCCTCTCTTTTTTTACTTCCAAAGTGTTTGACAGTGCCTCATTTGCTTCAATAAAATAATTAACATACATTAAGACATCATGAAATTTCTATTTCAGGCAACGAAGGCAGCTTCGGATGTTTGGAAGTCTATGAGCCTTGAAGAGAAGGCAAAATACACAAGGCGTGCTCGTGAAGTGTGGGATAACTACTTGAGTACAGCTCCCACCCGTACCCCTAAGCCAAGGAAACAGGTTGGTTTTATTTTTCGGCTGATAGTTTTTTTAATTGTTCATTGGATTGGGTGAATCTTACACCTTGGACAATGCAGGCTAAACTAGTCACACGATGCTCTCCTGGCCGCTTATTCAATGTGATACAACGTCTCACACCTGAACAAAAGGCTGCAGTAAAGAGCATGGGATTTGGGAGCCTTCTTGACCTTAGATGCCGGACTCTCCGCCGTAGCTTATGCCTTTGGCTACTGGAGAGGTTCAACACTACACAACGTGGCTTGGAGATTTGTGGCGAGTGTATTCCTTTAATGCCAAAGGATGTGGAGCTTGTGATGGGATTAGCAGCTAGTGGGAAGGATGTGGTGAACTCAGGGCCTGATGACTTGATTGTGGACTTACGGCATAGTTACGATGCTACAAATCATGGTATTTCAGTCCGCCTCCTAGAGGAGCGGTTGGCAGCACATGAAGCTGGAGAGGATTTTAAGAGATCATTTGTTCTCTATGCATTGGGCACTCTTTTGTCCCCAACAGCAAGGCTGGATGTTAGCCCTTCATTCCTTCACTTTTTGACGAATATGGATGTCGTCCATCAGTATAATTGGGGAAAATTTTTACTTGACCGGCTAGTTTGTGAGGTATCTCGTTTTCATCAAGGGAAGCAACGTGCAGTTGGCGGCTGTCTTTTGTTTCTCCAGGTAAAATAGACTCCTAAATGTGATTTAGTTATGGATGCACGAAACTTTATTTTCTGAAATCTTATATCTTCTCAGCTCTTTTATTATGAAAGTATCTCTGTTGAGGGACGTGCTGCCTTGGCCCCTGCCGTTGTTCCATGCTTATCTTCATGGGGTGAGGATGAGATCACTGAAAGGGAGAAGCGGGAAAGAGAGCTTGGTGGTTATGGTTGTGGGGAGGTACTTTCACATTTGGAATGTTTGATACTAGGGCATATATATGTGGTTATCATGCTTGCTGCTTCTTTGCAGGTGGTTTGTAAGGAGAGGTGCCTTGATTTGGACTCTTGTGAGTACAGGGGCCAACTGGATAGCCCACCGGCATGCAATATAAGCAATGGGTTTGAGCATGATTCTCTCCTTGTGCATAAGGAGAACCAGGTAATGATGGATGGAAGATGCAAAATTGAATTTACTTTATGCATAGGCAGAAGCTTACTATGCTTATATAGACCTTATTTGTTGAGAAAAATGAGAAATTGAATTTATTTTATCAATGCAAGGCTGATGGACATATAGGCCTTATTATAGTAGGGTTTCACGTTTAGTGCTCTCTCTCTCTCTTCTTTCTTCTTTCTCTTCCTATGGTACATTCTGCATAAATATATAGTTCTCCTTTGTCCAATCCGTCTTTTTCCTTGTTCTAGTGACCTAGGATAGGCTGTGGAGGTAGAAGTTGTATTATCTACATGCGCGCACACACACACATACGAAGCGCTTCTTAGGTAGGATCCTGCTCAGAAGGAACTGGCGCCATTTGTAAGGTGTCTCTGCCCATTTGAACATCGCTTTAAAGTTTGCCAAAACGTGGTTGTTTAGGGCTTAAGATACAGGGTTTAGCTCTCGAGTTTTGGGCTAAACTTTAAACCGAAATTCTATACCTAAAGTAACAAACCTTGTTGGGATCGGGGACAAACTGTATCAAAAAGAACAATGGTCTGTTAACTTCGAACTGCCAGCAAGGGCCTGGGATCCCACTCCTAAAGCTCTGTGTGCAATATAAACAGTCTGCTGTCCCTTTTACTCTTTTTGTTACTGTTTAATGATCACTTCTTAATAAGAAGGAAAAAACTGACATAGCATATTACTTACATGTGTTTGTCTATTTTGTAGGTTGAAGAACAGATTGGTGAAATTACTACAGAGGAGGTAGTGAATTCTCTTCTTCTTTTCACCTGTCCCTTATATATGCCATTCCTGTGCTTGGCTATGATGACTTTTTCTATTTTTCATTTATTAGTTATTAAGCTTTGGTAATATTTTCCTTTTTATGTGTATTTCATGTACGTAGTAGTGAAATAGCTGATGATTGTGACTGCAACCGAAAAAAGAAAAGCAATGAATTGCAGATCATCCTGTCAAGGAAAGATTGAGGAAAAGGCAAAAAAAAAAAAAAAAAAGAGAAACTGCAGATTTATATTTGTTTTCTGTCCATTGGTTTGTTTTGTTGCTTTCTGATTCTTTGTTAGAGATCTCTTCACAAGGTTTAGTGTAGGTGAGCAGAAACCCTTGTGGCAAATGCAATGGTCTGATAATCTAAGAGAGGAATGCTGGGATTCTTAACTAATAGGCTTTGAAGGATCTTTGTCCTTGTTGACACCACCCCCAACTCATTAGAAAAAAGAAAAGAAAATAGGAAATGGATGTTTTATTCACTAGGATGTCTTGCTTGCACAAACTTAATGGTAGTTTTGGCTGTAAAACAATTAATTGGTAGGTCAGTAAAGCATCAGTTTTGAATCTTTAACTGTTTTGTACTGCATCATCTTATGATATTATCAAGAATGATTTTGGTTAATATGTTGTTTCTACAGGAAAATATGGTAGTGTTTGTTAGGAGTAAGGACATTATGTGTGGCGACATTGAACTAGTAGTTGAATCAGTCAGAACACCATGCCGGAATCAAGAGTATGGGTGTGATGAAATAGTGGATTACATGAAGAATAATGACCATGAAGAAACATGCATGTATGCCCCATGTCCATGCCCACTTCCAGACTGCAACTTTGTTAGCTCTTCTGAACAGTTGTCACTGCATTTCAGCGGCAAGCATTGGGATGCTGGAAGGCGTTTCAGGTACAACACCCCTTTAACTGTTTCGTTGGGTATGAATGAACAATTTCTTGTTCTTCAAGCAGAGGAGGATGGTGCTCTCTTCCTTCTCAACAAGGGTACAGAAAGTATTGGAATTACAGTCATGATAACTTCAATCGGACCAAGTTCTTCAGAGGAAAGGTTTATGTATGACCTTGTATCAGGACAAGGAAGCAGTTCTCTCCGATTACAATCAGTGACAGAAAAATTTCCTGGTCGGGTGGAAGGATTTCCCCCAATGGATTTTCTTCTGATTCCATTTCGTTTCCTCAATTCATCGGGGCAACTTAACTTAGACGTGTGTATACGGAATTCTACAAAACTTGGTGCAAATTGTCCCTGATTTTGTTATTCGTTGGTGAAAGTTTCTGTGTAGGGACCCAACAATTAATGTTTATCTCATATGTCATATGTGCATGCTTGGGTTCTTGTAAATTTACCTTGTAAATACTGATCTTGCAAGTGTAAAGGAAATGTAATGTATACTCATGGCCCATAGAAAGGAAGTGAAAAATATTCATGAGATTGCTCAAGATTTGATTTAACTTAGTTGCCTGAAAATTATTCAGTGTACGGACTTCAGTTAATTGGATCTTTATCTTCTTCTCCCTACTTGGAAACTCTCTAAGACTCTGAGGAATGTTGTTGTGAACTTTGATTTGGGACAATCTGACTTGTACAAGAATCTTGAGTCATGTTTTTGTACAATATATATTATAGTTTTCCAAATTATGAATAAAAAAGAGAGAAAAAAACTTCAACTGTTTCAATACCATTAATGTTATATTGAGCTGTTAAATATATTATTTTTACAAAATTCAAAGGTGTAGAATGTATATTAAATTAGGCACTGGCAGATTAAATTATTAAATGTCTGATGATGGTGCTCCCATTGAAAGATACGGAATACCAATGTGGTGTCTTTCAAGAACTTTTTGATGTCAAATCGTCATGAGCGTAGAAGAATTACTGCAGCTACTGCTATCGGATCATCTTAAATAATCATGTGTAAGATCTTTTTCTAATAGAGCAGGGTTCCATCATGTGTGTCCACATGGGATCCTATCTGAATTAGTGAGATAGTACATGATCAGTTATAATTATTCCAATAAGTGAGTTTAGAATTCGTATATTAAAGAGATAATACATAATATGATTACTTAAAATCATCTAAATGATACATATAAGTGAGTTTTACTTGTATTAAAAAGATAGTACACTATATAATTATTTAAAATTGCTTAAATAATCGATCAATTAATAAGTTAAGATTATCCAAATAGTTTCATTCCATAAAATAAGTATTAGAGCGCTATAATAGTATACTTGGAATGTGCAGGCAAGAATGCATAGGGTGGTATATGGTCATTGTAGGAGGACTAGCATGCCTAGCGATCCCTTAATTAATGAAGTTTATAAAGTGGCCAAAAAAAAAATTGAAGAAGTTTATATCTCCATCTTTGGTATGGAATGACTCTTCTTACACTCATTGATTGAGGGCTAGGCTAGCTATTCAGTTAGTATTTCAACCTTTCTGGCCGGTACACGTGGCAAAGACCCAGTTCATGCCAACTTTATGCTCTCTCACAAATCCACAATGCAGGTAAATGCTATACACCAAGAAATGGTTGTGGCTCCTGGCCAAAAAAAAAAAAAGAAATGGTTGTGGCAAATCGCAATGTACAGTTGTTGTTGGAAGAGAAGATATTATCACGAGATACAGTCAAAGTTGTCCTGTCTCTGTGAGTCTGAGAATGGTCAAATCACACTTTTTAGCTCTGTCCATCTCTGTCCTTGGGTTCTCTGTCGATCTGCATACACAGCTTTTAGACTTTAAACCTTCACAAACAAGCTTCATAAACTAGGATTCTTCTTTATGAAGCAAAAGGCCCCATAAAAGGAAATATGCAAACAAAATCAGTAGTACTACTACTCTTCTTCAATCTTCACTATTGAAAATCAAAATATATAGCAACCAAAGAAAGAAACATTGCTTCTTCTTCAAACAGCTTTAATCACTTTTAGCACCAGATCCAAAAGCTCTGTTGGAGGCTTGGAGCATGGAGTTTATGACCACAAATGATCATTTTGACTTCTTAATTATTAAGGTCTCCTCCCCAACTCCAAGCACCTTTCTCTTCTTTTTTTCTTTTCATTTTTCTCTTTTTAAATATGCTTTTACTTCAACTCCATTAACTTTTGTTTTTTCATTTATGTTGGATTTGTTTCCCACACTTTGCTTCTTCTTACAGACACATGTTCTCAAAGTACACATAAACTGTCAAGGGTGCGAGAAAAAAGTCAGAAAACTCCTCCGGAAAATTGAAGGTTCCAACTTTATTATATATGCCCTATTTTTATTATCTTTAATTAATACAGATTTTACAGCTAATTTTATTATATAACTGTTTATATTGTATGTTAACATGAGAACCGACCAAATAGCCCAATGGCATTTGTGATTTTCCTTTCTGTTCTCTGGTTGTTTTCAATTCAGAAATTGCATAGAAAACATTTTACTTTCTTACCAATTCTGGATTTCTTCTCTTTCAGTCTTTTTCTCTTTTTAATTATAATTCTCCAACAGCAAATTCTTGTTCTACAATCAGATTCTCCTTTCCTACATTCTCTGTATAAGTATGCTTTGCTTTAAAAGAAAAAAAAAAAAAAAAAAACTCAGTTCCCACATCAGATTTTAGTTTAAATTTTTCCTTGGATGAAGAAAACATAGAAAAGGGTAAAACAATTGAGGGAATTTAAGAAGGGTACTAACCATTACTGTTTTGCCTTTCTCTAACAAACAATTAGGAATTGAACCTAAATCAAATCCAGTAACCCTTACTTTACTTCCAAAAAGTATAGAGCTGTCAGGCAGTGAAATCCTATAAGAAAAAAAAGGGGTCCCTAAACTCCCTATAACTTTACTTGGGTTGGGAGTTGGGTCATGTTTCATTTTGGTTTCCCTAATATCAGTATTTTCAAAAGAAGAACGAATGTTGTGCTTTTTTTACCTCACATCCACTATCATATATCTCATCTAAGTTCCTTTTGAATTTATTAAGATTCACTTTTTTTTTTTTTTTTTTTTGGATTTAGGTGTGTATAATGTGAACATAGATGCAGAAGAGCAGAAGATCACAGTGGTAGGCAGTGTAGATTCTGCTACTTTAATCAAGAGGTTGGTAAGAGCTGGCAAACATGCAGAGCTTTGGTCTCCAAGTTCCAACCAATTTCAAGAAGCCAAAAGGCCCAAAACCAACAGAGATCCTACAAACAACAACCAAAGGAAAGAAGGTCCTAATATTAGTGATCATCATCATGGCCTCAGTGCCTTTGAAAATCAGACTCTGCTGCCCACCTTCTTTGGTAGTGAAGCTGACTATAATCAATATGATGATAATATTGGATTTGTTGGCTTACAAGAGCATGAGTTTCTTGGGCTTCAAGATTTGTCTGCAGCACTTCCAGCAGTGAATCAGCTGCATCTTCCAGCTATGAATCATCAGCTGCATCAACCTCAGATGATTAATTGTGCACCTTCCCAGCTGATTCCCACTAACACTGAGACTTACTATAACCTTGAAGAATCAGCATCACCCTCTGTCTTCTACTATTAACAAGAAGAAATTAATATATTGTTATCTAGTTATATATAATTATATATAGGTAAAAGAAACATTGGTTTCAAAGGCAGAAAAAACAAGAGATAATTATTGGGATGAATTTAGTGTAGTGCTGATAATTTTATATTAGCTAGTTAGGAGAAAAACATGACTCTTCTACTCAGTCTAATTGTTATGCTTAATTTAAGGAATGAAATGATACTCTTATTATATATATTTTACTGCTACAGTTACTTTTATGGTTTATTCGTGTCATTGTCCGCGTCCACATTGTCCACGGTGCACGTAAGATATATTTTTTTTCACTTAGATTTTTAAAATTTAAATCTTCTCATTTTACCGTCCGAACTTCACAACGTTATTACAAAAATTCATATTCCGTCGACTCTGTTTATTTTGCCATTAAAAAAGCTAATGTGGTGCCTATATATGAGACCCCTTTTTAGTTGTGTAAAATATCACGTGGACAAAAAAATAATAAAAAATTATTTTTAAACTAAACAAAAAATAAAAAATCCCCTTTCCGGCGGGCGCAGAACCCCATCCCACCCCACCCAGCTACCGGCCAGCCTCCCCTCCCTCTCCTTCCCTCTCTCTCTCTCTTCCCCTCTCTCTCTCTCTCTCGGGTGGGGGAGGTGTGGTGGGTCGGGTTGACGTCGTAGGTGACCGGGAAGGTGGAGGGGCTGGGTTGGGGGGTGCTCGGGTGGGGGAGGGAGGTGGGGTGGGTCGGGTTGACGTCGAAGGTGGCCGGGAAGGCGCTGGTTCTCTTCCATGCAGCTCAAGCTTTTCTCTACGGCGCCGGTTAGCCGCAATCAAGCAGCTGCTCCCGAGCTCAACGCCGCCAGCTCTGCCAAGCAGCCCAAGCCTCTGCCTGGAGGTGGGAGGGAGGGAGGAGTCGGAGAGAGGGAAAGAGAGAGGAGAGAGGAGGGAAAGTCCCCGGCGGTGGGAGGTGCCGCCAGCAATGAGGAAGGGAGGCGTAGGTGGTGGGTTGGGGTAGAAAGGGGAGAGTGGGTACTCCATCTGTTTTTTCTTTCTTTAGTTGAATTATTTATTATTTTTTTTTTTTAACATTCGAGTAATTTTTTAATAATTTTTTGTCACATGATAGGTTCTGGGTCCCAATGAATAACACATAACCGCCGCACCAGCTCTTTAAACAAATTTTTGGATGGACTTGTGAGTTTTTGCAAAAAAAGTTTGGATGATAAAGTGAAAAAATTTAAGTTCAAGAAGTAAAATAAAAAATTATTCACCAAATATATTAATTGTGCACTTTATTCATTATAAAAAAATTATTATGTATGACGGTAATATCATGTGTCATACAAAAGTGATGTTGCGAATTCACTCAACAAATTTAACACTACGTATGTGTACACTGATTTGACACATATTATAATTATGGTGAATTCGTAACACTATCACATAGTGTTATGTATACTAACATGACATTATTTGGTAAACAAATTTAATGACTTGACATTATTGAATTTTTTTTTTCTGAATTTTTTCTTACCTTTTTATCATTTTTCTCTAATCTAAATGACCTATTATATATAGATATATATTTTTTCAAAAGGAATTCATATCTGAATGACCTAATAAATGACCTATTCTTGTACTCTTTGGGATACTTTGATTATATTTATAGGACATTGAGGAAGATGAGAAATGTTAAGGCTGTGCGGAGCTTGATTTTAACTGAGCCTTTGATCCCCTAGATACTAAAGACTCGCATAATTGCACTTTTTTGCACACATTGTTTGGCCTCGTGCTCATATATATTGTACAATTCCTTTGTACTTACAATATTGGGGATCTTATATCTAGGCCTGTAAAAACAGATGAGACGGAGCTTATTTTTTGAGTAATTTTATTTAATATATTATTTTAATACTCCTTAAACTATTTTGACCCTCCAGTCCAAAAAATAACTTTTATGACCTTTTTGCATTTGAAATATCAAAAATACCCTCCATATAAAATCATTTTTTTACAGTGGTTTTTTTTTTTTTCTTTCTCTTCCCCAGCCAACCACTGCCTCTACCCTCTTTCCTTCCCTTCCTCCCCAGCCAACCACTGCCCCTCCCTCCCTTCCTTCCTCCCTAGCCAACCATTGCCTCATTGTCGCCGCACCACTCGCCGTCCCAGCCGTCGGTGCCCTCATCCTCCGCTGCTGCAGTAAACCCAATAGATCCAACAAACCCAATAGATCCAACAAACCCAGCAAATGCAGTAAACCCAGCAAAATCTAATGAAAAAAAATCCACGTTGCCCAACAATACCCTCTAAATGAGTTTTTATCTAAAAAAACCCAAATCTGGTTGAATTTTTAGTCGCCACATGGTCGAATTTGTAGTTGACACATGGCTATAGCACATTCCACCATGTGGCGACCACAAATTCAATCATATGGCGACCAAAAATTCAACCAGATCTAGCTATAGCACATTCCACCATGTGGCGACCAAAAATTCAACTAGATCTGACTATAGCACATTCCACCAGATCTGGCTATAGCACATTTCACCAGATCTGGGTTTTCAAATTTTTTTTGTTTTTGTTTTTTTCATATTTGGGTTGGGAGAGAAGATGATGGGTCGCTGGTCGGTGCCCACCACCTCTCCCACCGATATTTCATCTATTTCTCTCTCTCCCCTTCCCTCTTAACCCATTTAAAGAAAAACCCAAATCTGGGTTTTCGAATTTTGTTTTGGTTTTTCAAATTTGGTTTTAGAGAGAGAGAGATAGAGAGAGGAGATGATGGCCGTTGGCCAGTGATAGAGGTCGCTCTCCATGGTTGTTGTAGCCTACAGAAAGAAGATGAAGGAAACTGGTGCTACAGTAACTCGAAGATGGAGGAAACAACTGCTACAATGTATTTGTATAAGGGTATTTCGGTCTGAAAAAAAAAAAAGGAAAAGGGTCATAAAAGTTATTTTTTAGGTTGTGGGGTCAAAATAGTTTAAAGGGTATTAAAAGGGTATATTGAATAAAATTACTCTATTCTTTTCGGTTATGGGTCGATCCAATCCAATATTTTGAAAAATACTAAATAAATTGGTTGCCATAGCCAACCATCCAAAGTGGGCCACTTAATTAAAGGGCTCTTTTGGTCCATAACATTTCATTTCGGGCTCAATAAGTTTAACCTCAAATTTGAGTTGGTCTATTTCTTGTTTGGACCTTTCCCGGTCTTTCTTTAATTTTAGGGGGAAGCTATTCCGACCACCTTCCATTGCTGAGTTGACCACCCTAACATATTTTGGATAAATTTTTCATATTTTACCTTTCCTTGCAAAAAATTATGAAATCACTCAGACTCATTCGGCAGCATGACATCGAAATATACTAAGAAGTTCGGCAACTTACAGCCAAATATAATGACAATGTTTGGCAGAATACTGACGAATGCCTTTTTCATTTTCATTCGATGGTTACTTACCGAAAACTCCACTAATGTTAGGCAGTTCGATGCCGAATAACCACAAATATTTCGACAGACAAGTGTCGAATGACCCGACGAAAAAAATAAGAATTTTTTATTTTAAAGGTAAAATTGAAATTTAAAAATATGGTGGTCAACTCAGTAATTTAGGGTGGTCGGAATAGCCCGAGCCTTAATTTTATTCAAGTAGCTAGCTATTTGGGCCGATTAAAAACCTTTTTGTTCTATTGGACATTAAACGTACATTAACTCTTGGGCTTGAACTTTGAACCCTTCCTAATGTTTAATTGGACTTTTAGGACAAGTTTTAGGGCTGAGGTTATGTAGAAAAAAACTGCTTGAAAATGAATTTTTGAAGTATTAAGTGTTTGCTTATAAATTTTAGAAGTTAAATCAACAATTTGCTTCACAGCTGCTTTACTTCATAATTAATTAACTTCTTAAGCTTTGAGTCATAATTTAAGACACAAAATAATATTCATAATTTTTCATATATTTTACAAATACAAAATCTAATTTCTCATGTTCTATATTTGTTTGTTTGTTTGTGTGTGTTTTTTTTTTCTTTTCTGTTACGTTGGGAAGTGGGAACTTGAAACCTCTGTTTCAACATTGTAGAGAGAGAAATACAAACTTATAGTGAGACTTGAACTAATACCACTTCAAAGAGTTTATGGAATTAGGTTATGTGTATTACACCAAATATGTATGTTGGAAGTTATAAAATTACCCTTATGGAATAGCTAGTGTTAAGTTTTGTTGTACTGGGACATGATTTTTTAATTTAATTGTATAATTATCATTTGTCATATACAGTTCATGATTTATCTACGCTATGCATTGTATGTAGATAGGGTGAAAAACACTATACCACAGTTAATTCAAGTTCAGAGTTTGCCTAAATGGATGGAGTACATAGAAAAGTGAGGGATGAATTCTTTTGTTCCCCCAAAGTGCTGATTGTCAGTTTCATGATTTGTCTCTCTTTCTACACTTCTAGTGCTAATAGAATTATGAGCTAAAAGATTGCTTAAAGATACATAAAGTTGGTTGGTAAGTAAGTACTTAATTTGTGCCCTGCTCTGGGTTCATTTCAATTTTCAAATTAAAGGATCTTTCTTCATCATGATAATTGAACCCCAATGAATATAATAGCTGGATGCATGTGTCAAAGTAATCCCCTTTATCAAATTAATTAGTAGAATAGCATGGAAAGAAAGCAATAATTTCTTCCTACCTTTATATCAGATGTCTTCTTTGGAGATTTGGATCACCGTAACCTAATTAATTATGTGAAATTACATAGAACCTTTACTGGGGTCAAAAAGAGTGGAGGATAGAACACGCGGGAGAAAGGGAAGAAAAAAGTTATGTTGGCGTAAAGCATGGGGATTTGGGTGCTTCTTGCCTTTAAAATGAATCTATTTGTATCATTTTAATATAAATTATTCTATGTGACAGATAAATAAATACAGTAATATCATGTGACATACTAATATATTATTACAAATTTACTTATATTATAACATGTGTACAATGCATTATATAGTATACTTTTTACCTAAACTCTTACTCAATGTCACGTACTCGTGTACGTTTACTTATAAGGAATGAGATGAATGAATAGGACTCCATAGTCAAAAATCACACTCCTTTAGGGGGGGGGGGGTTTTATTGATTCTCATTCCTACCTTCATACCAAAATTATTCTCAAATTTTTTTTAATAACCCCAAAATACCCATTAAGAAAATAAAACATTTTAGTAATTAAACTAGCTTTTACAGTAAATTCTAATCATTAGTAAACACGAGAGTATAAATCAACTAGCTTCATTTTCATTTTGATTCCAGATGTTTAGTAAACAACTTAATGAGAATGACTCATCCCCATTCCAATTCCTTCTCTTCCCTCATCCTTCTTACTCCGATTCATTTTCTCTTACATTCCATGTTAGTAAACATGACCTTAATGATTGTACATTTGTTATAATTTGAGTGGATTCGTAACACTATGTCAGCATATCACTTAATTAAATTACTGTCACACACAATACCACGTGTACACTCATTAAAGATAAGTATTTAGGTTTTAGGATTTAGATCATATATTTATCTAAGTATTTTTTCGTAATCAATCTCAATCATATAATTGGTGCAATACTGAGATAATCCAACATAATATAACTGACAATTGAAAATATCCAAATTACAAGGACCAAATTTGATCATTTGCTCAAATTTTATGATGTTATATACTTGTATATATATAAGGATGTTTTTTGATCGGTTAATGATAAACAAGTTCAAATGAGAGAGACTATGCACAAAATATTTAAGCTTTTGAGCACAATTTGGCCCATATCATTTCAAAGGGTCCAGATGAATTTCTGCGGAAGCGTTTACACTCAAATGCCATTATTGGAACACCCATCCATATCACTGATCAATGAATCGGTGACATCCGAGACTTACATCAAAATAATAGTTATGTAATTGTCTTTTTGTTAAATGTTACTTGTAAAATATTAATATATTTTAATAGTCATGGGCGCTCATAACCAGCTCGAATGCTTAACTCACGAATGTTCAAAAATGCTTATAGTTGACGTTTAGTAGTGTACACTCAACTTATAAAAAATTTATATCTTAAGCTTTGGAAGAGTTCTATAATATTTTGTTTGATATTATTTGAAGCTTTTAGTATTCTATTTGGTTAAAAAAATCCATAAAATAGGTAAGCACAACACTAACACACTAAATTAATGAATGAGTTTAAATTAAAAAAAATCTGGTTTGAACTTAGAATAATTTCTTTTCCTGATCAGAACTTAGAAATTTAGAATGGTTTCACAACACACAACACGAATACAATTAAATATGACACGTTGAGAGTGTTCTTTAGTTTTATTCACTCTTTTAATTTTATTTTATTTTTGGTCAAAGACAAGAGCAAGGGCAAGAGCATCTACTTGTGTTGAGTTGTAGCTAGTCAAAGAAATTCTCCCACATCCTGACATCCAACTGATTGGACGATACTGCTCAACAGCATCATTTCCTCCTAATAGATTAATTAGTGACAAAATATGCGGCAAAAATAAGAAAGAAAATTAGTTAGTGCATGACAAAATTAAAAGTCAAATATCCAAATGTTTCTAAACCTTTGTTGATTAGAATCCCAAGACATATATTTCTTTAATTGATGTAATGATGCATTCTCAGATTAAGAATATGACAATCACTTAGTGGGTTTATTTTAATGTCAGTTTGATTGGTAAAGCATAGTTGAGAAGAGACTTCTTTTTCTAATGGTCCAAGTCTCATTCTAATCTAATATTCATTTAAGAATAAAAAAGTTATTCTAAACAAATGGTGGTGCTCCTTATAATCATTCTCCTTTTTTTATTAAAAATATTAATTATCGTCTCCATTATCATTATTTAATGATTATACTTGGCGGCATGCAACAAAGATAAGGAAAGGAACGAAGAACACGACGAACCCATATGAGATTTACTCATAGTTTAATCTATTTTATCCAAAATTAATCACTAAATCTAATTTACCCATCTTTTAATTTTGTATTAATAAAATTACTTTTTTTTTATTAATTCAAAATAAAAAATTTCATATAAATTACTGAAATCTTTCAATATTATATAATGGTTAATGGAAGTATTTTTTTTGTTATAATGGCTACTTTGTTTTATAATTTTGTTCCATAATGATCAATAGGCTCAACCCACTTGCTAATGTCAAGTAACTTTTGATAACGAAGGACCACATCGTCATACTGGCCATTGGTACAAATATAAATATGCATGGTAGTGTCAATTTAGAAATGAAGTTTAGGATTAGAAATGAAGCTTATGGCTTAAGGGCTCCTAAAACTTGAGAGTTAAACTTTAAGTCGTTATGTTACGTAGTAGTCGTACAAAAACCTGGTACAAATTTAAGGGTTAATTACAATTTATCCCCCCAAACTATTGGGGGGGGGGGGGGGGGGTTCGTACTTAACACCCCAAACTAAATTTTTTGACATTTTGTTTCCCAGACTATGTTCCGTTGACCACATAGCCACCTTACGTTAAAAAAATTCAAATTAACTGTTATTTTTGCACACGTGGTATTCTCTTTGAGCGCCACATGTGCAAAACTAATGGAAAATACTATTTCTTTTAAAGGTTTGGGTTCTTATGTTTGAAAAAACATAATATAAGAGGATAATTGCCAAAATTATTACTTTGGGGGGCAAAGTGCGAACCACCCAATAGTTTGGGGGGACAAATTATAATTAACCTCAAATTTAAATATACATCATAATTTATTTTTTTTCATTTTAGTTAATAATGATTAAAATGAAATTATAAAAAAGTAGATTGGGTAATTTATAAATATAAAAATATTTAGTGATTTATTTATAACCAGTCATTGATTGATCGATTTAACCCTTTCAATTTTCAAAATAAAAAAGGAAAAATAGAGTTGACCATGGTGGTAATTAATGTCCTGGCTCCATTAATGCCACTATCAGTGTGCTGGTCGTTTTGATCAGTGCCAGTTGCCTCAATGGCTAGCATCAGTGACTAGTTACAATGAAAGGAAGAAAGGGAAAATGGTAGAAGAGGTTTTTATTTTTCATTTATTAGTTTTGATTTTAAGTGAAGTAAGAACCCACAAAATGGAGGCTAACCAAGCATGTTTTGCGTTCAAACATAATCATTTTTTTTAAGATAAATGTCAAAATTATGGCTTTACCCAATTAAGCAGTATGGTGCCTGCATGTGGTTTAAGCACAAAAAAAAAAAAAAGGTGCGGTGTTTGTGAGTTTTATTTATTGATTTTTATTTTACAGAGGTTGGAATTTAAGATCTCTATCCTCACTTCACCTTTTTATGCCATCAGAGCTAAGGTTCATGGACATAATTGTGAATGTGAGTGAAGTAGTTGTTATCTGTTTTTTTTTTTTTTTTTTTTTTTTTTNCAAGATATGTGAAGATCTAAGGTTTAATAAAAACTATAAAATCTATAGTAAGACAAAATTGGTTACTAGTCTCTTTACTGAGTTATTTCGATCTTATCATATCACAATTAGTATAGCCATACATTCACCACCATTTGCCATACAATCAAAACAATGACGTCACTCCATTTTATGTTAAAGCCAAAACTTAGGGATATGTCGTTGAAAAATGAAAACTATATGCCACATTATTTATTAGGGCAAGCGGCCAAGCGGCCAAGCGGCTTGAATGCTCCTCCTTTTAGATGACATAAAGAAATTTGTTTAGTTTGAAAATAAATTCTCTTATAAGCATGAGAGATGAATAAAATTTTTAGTAGAACTATCTCATTACATGCATGGTATGATTATTTAATACTAGAGTTCTATGTGTACTGTTTATTTTAAAAGATTGTAAATTTTATTAGAAATACGCACACATTTCAATATATATATTATTGAAAGTCGCACCATACAGTAGTTGATACTATAAAGAATATTATGAGAAAATGAGAGTTATAAGTATGAAAAATTTGAGTTATTAGATTGCAAGATTATAATAGCAATTTTGCAAAAATTATACAAATCACAGACCATTTAACCGTTTAATTGATTGATAATTTTTTCTACATTGTGTTCGTCTATTTATTTGGTCAAAACAAAATATCTTCATAGTCTATAATTAGTCTTTTTTTTTTTTTTGCAGGAATGATTCTTTAATGGAGACTTGTAAAATAGATAGCTCTGATTATCAAACTGCAATGCAGAGTGAACCCCACAAAGAATTATTTAAATAAACTTATTTAAGAGATATCTCAATGAAAGCTTCCTCCTTGTATATGTATATATATATGTATTTGTTTAACATAAAAGTGTAAACTTCATGTTTGAAATTAACTTATATTTATTTTTGCGTAAAATTTTTGTAGATAGCAACTATAAAATTTTCAGTGTCTAATGTGCGTACGTTCTTGTAGTGGCCAGGGAGATGCCAGTCTTCAGTTGATCTTTTTAGTGTTGCTTTTGTGACTGTATATATATGTTTAAAAGTATGTTAGTTTAGATTTCTATTAATTAATTATATTTTGAATACAAATTAAGAGTTCGTTAATTACTTACAAATATGTCACAACCTTCAAAGGATAAGGGGGGTTCAAAATTTAACTTCTTTTAAAAATTCAAGTTCAAAGTCGGGCATTCTAACACTAAAAAACAAAAGTTAAGGCCAGTTGTGCAACTATAATTGCAACGGTAGTTGTAGAAAAACTAAAACTAAAACAGTAGAGTGTTCAGATGCTCATTGGGAGCGTTCAAATGCTTTTCGAAGAAAATAAAAAGAGCACCGTATTTTTGTTCTTAAAGTTAGAAAACTAATTCCTTGTCCTTTTGGGTATTTTGGAAAGTTGTTAGGTCCTATGCGTAATTAATTCATAAATCAATTTTAAATATTAAACCCTAAACCCAAAATGTTTAACTCAAAATGTTATAGTTTTGGACATAAATTAACACAAGAGCTACACAATACAAAATAAGTTGAAATTAAATCCTATTTCACAACATAACTAATTAAAACCAGAGGTTTACAGAGTAGAGCATGATTAACTCATCTCAGTTACACTTTCACTTGGAGGAAGAGAAACGGGTACCCGGCCCACTAAGGCCCATTATATAAGGAGCTAGCTGTACTTGCCTGAAATTAAGTAAGAACAAACTGAGTTGTTGTGTAGATGAATAAATTACAGCATATATTACATTATGGAACAAGCATTGACATTATCATCACTGAAGAGGGAGACCATATTCTCCTCAGCTGCATTATTATTGTTGTTGTGCGCGGGAAAAGCTTGAACGACATTCCGGACGTAGCCGTTTGGTGCTCTCTTGTCGTAGGCTCCAGAGGCATATGGATAAAACACCAAATGTTGAGGAATGTATGGCCAAAACTCAGCTCTCTTGCCCGTACTCTTTACTCTCTTCAACACCTTGTTTGCTTCCACATACCCACTCACTGTCACTCGGCTTTGTTTCCGGTTCACCTCCACATCTTTTACACCTAATTAAAATATTAAACGGGGTTGTGAAAAAACATAGTTATTAAATAAAAACTATATTGCTAAATTAGTAGCACATCTTCTCACATAGTACTAGCTATATCTATGTATAAAAATAACTTTTTACACAACTTTTTTACTTCAAAGCCATGCAAGATAATGTAACAGAATAAGAAAAAGTTTGAGGGGTCATTTATACCAGATTCCACATGGTCCACATGTATGGTATGACCAATTAATAATATTATAGTACCATATATTCTTCTTTTTTAATTAAAAATTTATAAATTTTATTTGAAATAAAAATACATGTGTTTATATGAATGAAGATGGCACCATAAATGTGGGACTACTATCCCAATACTGAAAAATCTAGATCTCTATATATATAATAAGCTAGGCTCATTAAAATATGTCCAAATGAAAAAAACCGTGCACAAAAGAGTCCTATTATCCAAAAATTGAAGAACTCAGTCATATTTTAAGTAACCATATGAATTTTTCTATTTAATGTTCAAAGGGCGCACTCCGATCTGTACATATTATTGATCAGTGACATTTGATTATTGTAATTAGTAACATTATGTCACTGATTAGCGATCATATATAGGAGTTTTTGTAACAAAAAAGAAAAAGAAAAGAAACAACCATAAGAGTTTTTGAATCCTCAACTTAAAGCTGAGCCGGCCGGGAAAAAAACATCAAACATTATTTTTCTATTAATGTAAAGTTTGCAAGGATTTTTAATATTATTTACCAAATAAATTAAACATTTAATATTATAGAAAATATTTCTTTACATAAAACTTTTATCAATGAATTACATGATGTGAGTAATATATATATGGCCATTTTGTTTGAATAAAAAATAAAATATTTGCTGGCCGGCTTACATCTCAAAAGTTATAAAATTTTTCATAGCAGTGGTAAGTCAGTAATAGAACTTAAAATTAACTTTCCTTCAACTTCCATTAATATTCAATTCTTATTTATTTGAGAAAAAAAAAAAAACAATGTTCATGCAAATAGATAAAGCCTTGCATTTTCATTTTATTTGTTAACTTTCCTTTGTACATCATTCCATTTTGAGAGTAGCATTAGTTAATAGATAAATACGTACTTTTGAAAATCAAAATATGATATGATGATGCATGGCTAGCTTATATGAAGGGTCGAGTTGTTTAATTAATTTTTCTTTTTTGGATATTTAGAGACTTCAACGTAAAAGATATACTTTTTTTTTTATTCTTCTAAATGCTTTACGTTTTATGATCCATTTCTTTATGATTGCTTCTCTTATTCTCTGATATGTCACAACACAGCAACTACAAGGACAAAAGTAAGCTTTAATGAGAGGGAGAGAGAGAGAGAGAGAGAGAGAGAGAGAGAGAGAGAGAGAGAGAGAGAGAGAGAGAGAAACTCTCATAGAGGTAACAGCGTTCTTGACTCTTCTTTCACAGCCATCACAATCCATTTTGACTTTGATCTCAACTGTCTGACAATGAAAAACAAGACACATCTTCAGTGTTTTTGTTTTGTACTAATTAAAACCCATGTTCAGTTTGAGTAAGAGAACCCAGAAGGCCAGGAAGGGGAACTATAACTTGCACTGGTTACTTGGTGATAATGATGAGTACCTGCAATGGTTTGCGCTTGCTCCTTGTGCTGGTCACACTGCAAAAGTTGGAAAGATAATCAAGAGCACCCATTTTTAGAGAGAGAGAGAGAGAGAGAGAGAGAGAGAGAGAGAGATACACTGTGAGAGTTGGTATTTATTAAGAGAGCTTAATTGCACTTTGGATTTGAAGAGGCCTAAGGGATGTGTGAGAGAAATTATTAATTGCATTATTGGTACAAACTTTATTCGATTCTTTTTTCTGACCACATATGACCACTTTTGTTAATCTTTTTAACGGAAGTTATCAATTGAATTTACTAAAAACATGATAGTTAAAGTACTCAATTAAGATGTACATTTCAAAGTTTAAGTACTAAAATTAGAATTAGATCAAAATTCAGGTACCAATTCTAAAGAAAAAACTTTGTATAAATATAAAGTGAAAAAAAAAAAAAAAAACGATGCCCAGAAAGCATATGGCTAGCAATTAATCATAAGAGGACAATAGTGGTTTTAATTGTGTCTAAATTATTATTTCTTGTGCATGTTAGGCCAATGGGAAAATTTGTAAAGTACTTTCGTGTTTGCTTTCCATTTTGTTCAATGACTCCGTGGCTTTGCTTTCAGATTATTTATTAGAAAAGAACCCGCAATAATGGCTTCTAGCTATTGGTTAATTCCATCCTGAATTGTAGGGGAAAAAAGAGGTAATTCTAAAGAAAATTGCAAGATTTGTTTTCTCTTTTCGGATTACACATTTTGAAAATGTACGTTGAAATGGAAATATGATAGAAAATTAGGTTCAACTCCCTAGAGACAACTTTTCTTTTTTGAGAAAAAATACCCATAGTTGGTATTTTAAAAGAATGAGCCCCTTTTTTTTTTTTTGTTTTAGTTTGAGTGGTCACTGGTCAATGATTTTACTTGTTTTTTTTTTTTTTTCTGAGATTTTACTTGCTTTAAGGAGCCAAAAAATTACTATATGACCGTGATATTATGTGTTTTAAGAATAATGCTAATTATCTTTTTTTTTTTTTCCAACATTTGTATCACATCTTATGTATCATTATTTTACTGAATGCAGTACTTTTTTTTTATTTTTTAGTGTCTAATGTATGAATACTATTTAAGATGGTATAAAATTATAATATAAAAATATAGTAAGTAAATCATCATTGCTGAGTAAAAAAGTTATTAATTTGGTAGCACAATCAATCCCTACATTTTAGTTGTTTCTGCCTTTGGGTTGGTATATTTTAGTGGTCTCATGTGGGTAAGGGAGGGGGATCCATTGGGTTAGATGGGTTAGTTGCAATTTAGGGAAATTGGCGCCTTCAACCAACAAGCCATAGTGGGAAAATTGGCTTGGAGACTTCATTCATCGCCCAAACTCTTATGTTGCCCTAGTGTTTAAATCTAAATATTATGCTGAATTAATTGAAGTGTATGTATTCTTCCTCAACCCTAGGTGTGTCTTATCCTATAATTACTCATCACAATCCGAAAATTAGTGAACAAATAAGTAATTGTATATGGCAATCAGACAATTTACTCCAACCAAGAGCGAGCCATTGAAGAAGGTCAAGTTGCTGGAAAGGGATGGCCATATTGTTTGAACAAAAGGGCATTTTAAAAGGGAGATTTTTATTGAAACAGTGGATCCATGTCGGGTCTGTAATCAACCTTGAAGTTGAGCAAAGCCAATATCTTTAAGTTTCGAAATTATACTAAGGACTTTCAAATGGACAACTCTGTGCATTACCTACTTGTACACTAGTACATGATTTCACCATGAATTTCCATTTGAAGAAGGGCTCCAAACAAACTTGTTTAGTGGGTTGCTAATGTAAGATTAACAGTCTTCATTTCATCAACAATATCTGCTCTAGGCTTGTCATAGGCTCCTAGCTTAACCAAATTCCATGATCGGTTTGTAATGAAGTTCACTACTCTAAAGCAATGCGTTAGCCAGCCCGAGTAGTAAGAGTGAGTAAGGTAATTAAAATTAGGCTAGATTTAGAATTCGATTTGTGGTGTAAAATATATAACAAAGGAAATGAGAGTACCCAATTATCTTTCCAAAAGTGAACATATTGTCCATTTTCCTATTAATCCATTTGATACATATAACAAAGGAAATGAGAGTACCCAATTATCTTTCCAAAAGAGAACATAGTCCATTCCTTATTAATCCATTTGATACCTACTAGACTAGCGAAAAGAGAGCAAACATAACATGATTAGTTTTGATCCCCAAAAGAAATCTCTCTCAAGATGTTCTAGTTGGGTGATTGCTTTCTCAAGACATGGAAGGCAAAGCATAACATGATTTGGCATAGACATACCACTAAGATTAGACTGAATCAATCAATGTTAGTTTACCAGCTTTTCTGGTGAGCATGTTGGCTTTCCACTGCCAATTTGTTTTGCATACGCAAGGTTAACACACATTAATTGATTTGATCTTTCCAGAATATGAGATTATAAATTGTCAAATACTTTCCAATAGTGCACTTATGAGGAACCCAAAATAGTAGGGGTGGGCACGGGATGGAGGGGGACAAGACTTATCCCGTTCCCATTTTTATGATTTGAGTTCGGGATCGGTACAAGATGGGATGAGAGTTTTGGGATTATGGTACCATCTCGTCCCGTACTAAATTGGTTCGGTACGGGTCCAGTACCATCCCGATCCTAGACAAAAAAAAAAAAAATTCAATTGATTAGTTGACTGCTTTGCAGTGTACAACTACATATAATATTGGACATGCATTGATTAGTTGTCAATAAATGGGTGTCCAAATAAGTAGCAAATATTATGACAACTGAAGAGTTTAAAAACCTATCACATATGTTCCATATTTGCTTGTCCAATTCGGCTGGCAGTGGTGTTATTTGGGAATAATTGGACTTAGTGTTATTTATTGGGCTATGAAAACAAGTTAAAAAATGAATTGGACTTAGTATTATTTGGACTCATTAAATGAATTAAATAAATTTTTAATTAAATTTTAATTAATCGGTACGAGACAAGACTATCTTAGTATTGAACCTTCAGGACCGATTTCATCCCGTTTGAAATCGGTATAGTATGGGATCGGTACGAGATTTGAAAACAGAAAAACAGAAAAACGAAATAAGACCAAACGATGAGGAATATTGTTGTGAAAGCATCTCTAGCCCTTTCCTTTCCTTTTCTCCAATGTGATGATAAATTTAGGAAAAAAGTTAGATTTGGAGGACACTCCAATGCTAAAGTTGAAATTTTTTCCTAAATCTTTGTTTTGTTTGGGTTTCTATTCTAAAATTTGATCATTTGAGATTTGGAAAGCCTCATTCATTCAACTTGATTTGGAAAAACTTTAAAAAAAATCTCAAATTTAGAGAAATTTTAAGAAAAGGTTGGAACTGTGTTTTTTTGTCATTTTACACCAAATTTAAATTTAGGGTAATGTATAGGGAAGGGTTGGAGATGCTCTGAGTGATAGACATTCGAGGAAAAATAAAGTGTAGACTTATGAAAGTGGACCTTTTACCCTAATACCATAGAAAAATCCTGTAGAACATGAGGGAAGCCTAAGGAAAAATTGGACAGTCATCAACAAGTATTAAGTTAGCAACATGAGATACACATTGAGATTCACCTACAGCCAAGGCATTTAAATTATTTATAAAAATACATAAAATAAATAAATACGGGGATAGAAGATCTCCATTTTTCTCCTTACATTTCGCAGATCAATAAGATACAAACATGATGCATTTCATGATCCTGTAACCCAATTAGACTGGAACCCAACTTAAAGTAGACAATGCCTGATAATAATCCCATTCATCTTTCAATAAATTAAAAAATAAAAAATAAAAACTTATCCCAGTAAGGCTACTTTTGAGCCTTTTAAATTCAATCTCAAAAACAATTAGGCATTATGCAGAAATAGGGTCTGGTACAAAAGGAGGAAGCACAAAATGGTTGCACCTACTTGAAAAACCCTTGACCAGATACTTGACACTAGTTTTACAAGCCCAATGGCAGTGTTATCCCCACATCTAGAACTCCCACTCAATCCTTATATTCTACCTGCTGTCTATAAATTCGGTTGGGGATATAGTTTTAATTATGAGTAATTTTATGTTACATGTATCTCCAATAAAATTAACTAAAAGAATGAAAGGAAGAGAAACCAGTACAATAATGACACAAGATTACTCAACAAATTTGCTAGGACTAACTTGAATTACCGTTCACATAAGAAGATAATTCCTTCAGCTTTTGGCCACGTAAACCATTCCAAAAAGCAGCTGCACTCATTACCTTCTTACCAGGAGGCTGAACCTCCAATACCTAAATAAGTTGTTGAAGCACAAAAATTATTATGTCAAAAGCACAATGTACATTGATTTTGAGAATTGATGGGTATCAAAAACATCATAGTATATATGCTTTTTCCCATGTAGTTGGATTGAAGACAAAGAAGACTACAGAAAATGTAATTTTCAGTTGCAATACTAGACAGTAAACATGTCATAACAGAAATTGACAGAACGCACCTCTAGTGCTGTGCACCCTCCACATGGGAATACTAATGCACCCTTTATAAAAGTGACATCATCTGCTTGGTTGACCTGAATATTGCTATGGCTGCAAACTTTCGTTGTGATTATTTTAAGTTCCAGGATATTGTGCTGTCCATTTTTACTGTCAACAACTACAACTTTAGCTCGAGTTCCAGGCCAGCCTGCAAATGCACGAACCTATAGAGGTTGCATGTCACTACTCTGTAATCCAATTTAAGGTAAAGTAGAGAGCATACCTTATTATGTAGGACTGGAGCTTCCTGATCAAAGGATAGCCATGACTCCTCAGGAGTAATCTATGTAAAACACAAAATGAACTTCAATGTGCAGTCAAAGGTGACAATAAAAACATATTGGGCCACCATTCTGCTGCAGCAGATCAACTGTTACTATATGGATTATGCAGAAATATTCTAGTTACTTCACTGCAAGGTGTACCTTGGGAGCTAAGGTAGCCTTAGAGTCATCCTGGGGCTGCGCTTTCACCTTAGCTGATCCATCAAGTATAGAAGGAAGCTCATGAATCAGTAGTTTAGATCCTACATAATAAAAGAGTAGGTTACATATATGAAATGTGACTGAACCATAAGATATACTAAATTGATAATATGATTGTACTGACACAGATCCTACATAAAACCATCAAGCACAAAAGTCACTGCTCATTGAATATAAGAAGGACAACCATACATGAGAATCAAAATATGTTAAGGATTAATCACCAAATTTCAGGACAGCCTTAGAAATCTTCAGTGTGTTGGCTGTATTGCAAAGCAAAGGAGGTATGCATGAGGTAGATTGGTCTGAAGGCACATATAAATAGGTGGACTATAAATTATAAAACTGGGGCCATCAGCCCTTTTTGATGTGCCAGTATTGTTCAAAATGCAACCTAGAGAGCCATCACAGAAAAATTAAGAAAACAAGAGTGAAAAGAAAGAAAGTGCAAATCATGCCTTCAATGAACCAAAAGAATCTAATTCCATAAATCAAAGTCTATTCAATTCTGGTAAAAGACAGCTGTATGGACACTTTAAAACTTTATTGGAACTTAATAATGAAAAGCTACAAATAACCCAGATGAATAACCTTCTTAGAGAAAAGACTGACCTATAAAAAAAATTAATTAGTGCTCAAAATTTGAAACCAATCAATAGGGGGGCTCAAATTAGAACAATATGGGAACCTGGAAACAAATAATAAACAAGCTGGAAACCAGAGAAAAAACACAAGGATTATCAGACACCGTTAGAAAGATCCACTAAAAGCTTAATAGATTACATAATATTCTTTGCTGAATTAATATTCGTAATCTGCCAATTATACAAAAACACCAACAGACTACAGCATTAAACTATAGCTTAAAAACTAACTGAATTAGCTGAGAGCCACTGCATGTAAGAGTGATGTAATTTACGAGCAATTACTGGTGAAGCCAGAAATTTGTCTCAATAGGATTGAGTTTTAAATGTGATGCCTCGTACTGGAATTTTATAGTAAATTTGAATTAGGTTAATGTACAAGATGCACTAAAAAAATTGGAGCTAATATTCTAAACACACATGATGCATTTATTGTTTTTTTTATTTAAATGAGCATTTATTGTAGGAGCCCATCTAATGTTCTGTACCCTATTGATTGTTTTATGTTTATATCTCAAAATCAGAACTATTACAGAGGAATCAAGAGAAACAATAATAGAAAAGCAAAACAATGAGCAAACATGCCTTATGGCTCTTACTACATCTGAAAATTCAAAATTCCATTATAATCCTGTCATTTTGGTGTTAAAGACTGTCTTTAATCCTGTCATTTTGGTGTAAAATACCATTATTAGACTCTGAGAAAACTCTATTGGCAAATAAATGCTTCCAGTTCCAGAAACAAGAACCTATGCAGATACCAAATAGAGTTCGAATTAACCAAAAAGGCAAATTATAAATGAGATTAGAAATCCAAGAAAATACATCTAAAACTCATAGACTACTACAAAACACATGACCAAACTTATTAACAAAATAATCTGTAAAATTATAAATAAAATTCATATGGGATATTGCAGATACTTCAAATTTTATCATCAATGACTCAAATAAAAGCCAACAAACCCTTGACACAATCATGCAGAACTACCATCATTTAGATGTTGCATGTGGGACATGCATGGTGAAACTCAAGGTGCCATACCAAAACTTTATACAAATATAGCAGCTAAACCCTCTTTCATTGCTGCAACACATGAACAATTAACAATTATAACGGTTCTGTTAATTTCAGAGTACATCTACAGAGTTGATGAATGCTCCAAAATCAGATAGATTAAATCAGTGAAGATATATACAAAAAAAAAAAAAAAAAAAAAAATTGCCATAAGAGAGGATAAATAATGATCAAGTGTTAAAACCAAAATAAAATCTTTATCATTATATACATTAACTTGGAACACGCAAAATCCAACTCTTTGGAGAATGTCATGTGTAATACTTTATAAACTGAATATAGTTGCCAGTCATCTGAATAACAATGCGGCACATTGGCACAATTATATTAAGGTCATCAACAGACTGGGCCTGACCAGCCCACTATCAAAATATACAGTCAAAGGCCTAAATACTAAAATAAAAAATTTAAAAGAAAAATATTGAAGTATTTAACTTTATTTATTGAATCAAAAGGTCAAATAATTATAAGAAATAATGATTAGAAGATGCAATAGCTACAACTTGGTTAGAAAAGAACTACCCTCGTTGGAAGCCCAAGCCTAAGCCCATTGTCCCAAATCTAACAATAAGACCTTTTTGGTCTAAAGAGAAATGTCTCTGGTAGTGTAAATATTTCTCTAATATTTAATGAGTCTTTTATTATGTGTAGGAATCTTGGGAGTTCTGTTAGAAAAATTATATCTTGTAAGAATATCATCTTTGGATAAACAAAAAGTTATGTGTTGTTGAAGGCTTGCTGCCTTTATATCCTTCTTTACTTTCTTCTCTCTTCTCCTCCCTATTATTATCTATTTCTCTAATTTGTCTAAAATTACAGCAACCCTAAAACTGTTTTTCCCTAAACCTTTTCTAGTTAACCAAAATGTTCCATCATCCAAATCCCACTCTAATTATAGGCAACACCCACAACACCCACCTTGTGTTGTCCTACATAATTAGAATTGAGAAGATTTCCATCACTGCAAGATGAATGCATTTCAATGACTGATCAAGACAACATTCATACCAAGAAAGTATAAGAGGGAATGGAAAAAAAAAAAAAAAAAAAAAAAAAGTAGAAAGAAAACGGGAGAGAGAGGTTAAGAGAATGAGGGAGCATGAAAGAGAATGAAAGAGATCAAAATTGAAAGAGTGATTTTGATGGATGTGGGCCAGACCCATGCACTGGGCTCAAAATTGAGGCCCTGACAAACTACAACTTGCATGGTAAAAATTAGATTATAAAATAGCAGAAATAAGTTATTTCAAAGAAAGGGGAGAAAAAAAAAAAAGAACAAAGTGCACCTTCAGAAAATAGCAACGCAAGTAGATCTGGTGCCTGCAAACCAGAAGAAGAATTACTCAGACAATGCTTCCAAGTGGCAGCAACCGTAAAATTATATTAAAAACCATGAACAATTTTATATGTTAATTCATATTCTCAATGCAAGTAGAGCTGCTGCCACTGGAAAAATCCAGGCATGGCTATGGGTAAAATAAGCCCCTTGCACCCTGCTGCATACTCATTGTGGTTCTGTGAATTCTGAATTTCTGATGCATACCAACTGTGATTTCGTGATCTCAGCATTTCTAGTCTGGTTGAGGCATATTTGGGATGTTATGGCATACTAGAATAGACTTGTGAATGTCATGGCTTCTTAACTCTATGACTCCAGATATAAACTCCAATTTTCTACGACATCCCACATCTCATGATCTCTGGGATGTTATGACTCAAACTTATTTTGTTGGCAACAATGCTTCCTAAATTTATGAGATGAGCACATAATGTCAACAAGGGAAGACATTGACTAGGAATTGCAATTACTTGTAGGTACCAAGAAATATCTAACATGTACACAGAAATCATCATGCATCAAAGATCTTGCACCTCAAGGCATGTCAGCTGCTACTTGATCCAGACAAATCATTACTGACTCGGAGCCAGAAGTAACACAGATCAGATGAATTCTAAAAATTTTGCATCCATAAACTCCATACAAACATTATATGTAGATAAGCATCATTCATACCTTAATTTGATCATCAATTTCCATTCTTTCACAAGCAATGATTGGTCCAGCATCCAGTGCACGGACAGTGAACGCTAATGATACTCCAGTTTCCTTAACACCATCCTAATTCAGAAATTTAAGAATGTAGAAAAAACTCCTTATTCAGAAAGTTTAAATGTAACAATAACATAAAATGCAAAAATGTATAAGAAACATCAAAACCTAAATAACCTGCAAGGCTCTTTGAACAGGTGCAGCACCACGATACAATGGAAGCAGACTTGGGTGTATATTGACCGTGCCTGAGAAAATACTTTGGATTGAGAAATAATTCTGGCAATTCCTAGCAACAACATAGCAATTCCTAGTGCTATTGAAACAAAAGGATTATGAAATGCAAGACGCAATTGTTCTAACAGATATTGGGAAAAAAAAAAAAAAATACTAACGTGTTGTTTTTCTTATGCAATATACTAAGTGGTATTTTTGGCATTATAAAAATGACAGGTGCAACTCTTGTATTATAAGAAAAATACAAGATGCAATTCTTGGCATTATAAAAATGATAGGTGCAATTCTTGTGCAAGTCATTTATGCTCACTCGAGATATGCAACTAGTCAGTTGGCATTTTTATTATAAAAAATGCAATTCTTGGGCATGGAAATTTAATATATAGCAGATAACAGAAATTTTCAATTTTGATGATCAAATTCATTCAACTAACCCAAAGTTGGGATATTGAGAAACTTGCTAGGTAAAATATTCCCATATGCGGCTGTAATGCAAAGTTCTGGCTGCAAAGCTCTTAAATTGGACAAGAACACATCCTGCAAAAACAGTAAATGAAAATGAACCCTCTTCATCTAAAATCACTGCTTTCCAACAGTGTCCAAAACTTTCACTAACGTAAAGAAACACAGAGAACAGATGGAAACCCTTTTAATTATTCTAACATGATAAGAAGCAGTATTGGGTTATTGGTAATGCTAATAGGTTGCTTCCATGGTTATTCTTCTATTATTGGCCTAGTAAGTTTCCTTAGACAAAAGTAAGAACTGCACTTAGTCATTCCCATAAGTTAAAACATAAGCTGGCCCAGTACACAGGTTCAAACATAATATATCATAATACACATGACTGAAGAGAAGTAAAGGATGGGGTGCCACTACTGGGTGTAAACAGTTATAGAAAATTGTGCAGATGGCGACAAAAGATTTAGATAACTGACTACTAATGCATCACCCACTTACATAAGCAACTCAAACTCCCATAACAATCGGAAAAAAAATCTATAACAAATAAGAGAAAAAACTAGGCACCATGTCATCCAAGTTTAAGGACTTTGCAAAAGAAAATAACTGACCAACTCTAGTTTAAATTTACAGATGCCACTCTATTACAATATCAAATAATAGTTTTGGCGTAAAGTGTAATCTAACATACCATAAAATAATAAAAACATTGAAAATTTTATAGCTGATGTTCCAGAATACCATTAAAAGTTATGTAATAAATTTAACTAGTTAAAAAGTTACCAAAAATACTAACTAAATCTCTAAAGAGATGCAGGTCTAGTTGATAATTTTGGGACATGAGCATGTAAACCAGTAGTAGTTTACTTCCTCTAGTTACTAATGCACTACTATCACAAGAGAATTGTGAATATATCATCTTCAGATGAAGGATTGCAAAATTGCAGCCCAACAGCTGGAATGCCACCCAATATAGAAGATTACTAAAGTTAACTCAATGGTGGTCCTAACCACATAACTAATGATTACATAGATTACTCATAAGGAATAAATAACAAAATTATTTCCTACCAAGAGATGATAGCAAATTACCTCTCCAGCCCGTTCAGGCGTGAAAATTAGGTCTGAAGGGAAGTCTCTGTCAAGAGCATGTTGCGCTAAAGGAGAAGGCATCAACTTTTTCCCCCTATCCTTTCTGGAAGGCGGCTGAGTAATGATTGCTGCAACCTAAATCATACCAAATTAGTCATCCATAGTGCAAGAAATTACTCTGTGTGTTTCTATGCAATCCAAATAGTAATAGTCCGTATCAATTTTTTTTCTGGCTTAAATCAGTCCCTACTAAGCATTTTTTTTTTTTTTTGAAAGACCATTCTTTCAAGGATTGCAAGATTGGAAAACGTATACACAATATGCCTAGAATCAAGTAGTTCAACTTAAGACTGAGCCAGTTGAACCCTTGGTTATGCCTTATGACATAGCAACACAAGGAGAAGAGATAACCAGCGCACAACCCACCAATTGATGAGTCTACTGAGTAAACATACTTCACCAAAATTAAACCGCTCATGATTTTTAGATGTCCAATATGAGCGCTCCTTCCACATAATGTGCTAAAGAGGCATGTCACATCCCATAAATTATATACAAACCAATAAAACAAACACTAAAATCATCAGATTGAGCAATATTAATGGCATCGTAAGGTGAAGCCACCAGATAGCGCATTCCAATTTTCTAGCCATTTTCGCATGCGGGCGAAGAAATTGTTTATTAGATATAACCTCAAGTATAAAAACCAATCTTAGTCCTATAAAGACCAAACATGAAAACCAGTCTTAGCCATTTTTCAATAAAAATGTTAAAAAGGACAATGGGTTTTAGAAAGGAAATGAAAAGAAAAGAAAAGAAAAAAACCCATTTTGAGTAAAGTTGAGAGAAAATGGAGCAATCATATAGCTTGAATGAACCAAATGAAAATTTCTTTCAATACCTCGAACAAAGAGTCTGGGGCACTTGATGCATTGAGAAGGGCATCAAGAACAGTTGCAGAGACCTTCAACAACGTACACCATCATACACAAATGTATAAATATGTAGACATAGAGAGAGAGAGAGAGAGAGAGAGAGAGAGAGAGACACACCTGAGGAGACCCTAAGAAGACGAGGGGCTTCCTCTTGGTAGAGGAGCATAGAGTAGGAGGAGAAGAAGATGAAGTTGCTGCATTGAAGCACCAGAAGCGACGAAACACCAGTGATGAATTCATTCCCCGCTTGATTTTCACTTTCTCTTACGCACCTATAAAGAAAGATGAATAACACAAAGTAAAATAAAAGGGAAAAGTGTGTTGTCTTTGATCTCTTTTATTATTTTATGTAATTTACACTAAAATCATCGTTAGTACAGTGATGATTCTTAACGAAGCAACACAAACTCGAATTAATAGGAGACCACCTAGAATGAATTATAAGTGTTTTAGTTAGTTACATCTCCCTGTAAATTTTGCACATGTAGGACAAGAATAAAAGCTACTTAACTACAATGTCAATGGCTATATAACTAGGCACAAATTAGTTTAGCTTTAACTCAGGGTACGTTGACTGACGACCATAACCTGACCCTAAAAGTTTTATCCTTTGCAACCAGATACAAATACAGAGAAATCTTTAAAATTCAAAATCTGAAAATGAACATTGTCATCCACGTTAATTATAAATTTTAAAAAGAAAAAATTGCCTGCACAAAGAAAAGATGAATACAATGCATTCTGTCACTTCTGGAACTATCTTTCATGGTCAATTACATTGAACTTCCAGTTGAAAAATAAAGAAAACATACTTTTCCACAAACAAAAAAAAGTTACATTATGAGTGATTTACTTAACATTAAACTATAATTTACATTATAGTTTAGTTTAGTCTGAACTAAACTTTTGATTAAAAAAGACCCACCAACAATTGACAGTGTACTCAAACAAAAACTAAAAAAATGTTTTTAACAAAAATTTTTGATTAAAAATAAAAAACCCAACAACAAATGACAGGGAACTGAAAAGAAAAAAAAATACCAAACTACACTAAAGAAAGAAAACAAAAAACTTTCATTGGTAAAAATATTCTTTTCAAAATCTAGGAGACCACTTAATGTGAATTATCAGTATCTTAGATAATAATATAACAGCCTAAATCGATTTTGGGAAAACAAACAAAAGGGAAACAAAAAGCATAAGCTATAAACTTGAATTTTGAGAATTAGCAAATAATTACCATGCACAGACACATAGGTAAATAAACGATAAAGAAGCAAACTATTAGGAAATACATAACATACCCACTAAGTTGTTTGGCTTCATAACAATGTTCCAGATTATTCTTGTTGGAAACAAAAGTTAGAAAAACACATACTATATTTTGCTAACGTAAAATGAGAGAAAATATATCAAAATTTGAAACCACACCATGACAACTTCAGATATTTCCATACAAGAGAATGCATGTATAGATAATTGAATAAATAATACCATTTATGTTGCCCAAGATAAAACAAGCCAAAGGGTAACCAAAAAAAGATAAAACAAACCAAAAAACTATATATAAAACAAATTCAGTTCTAGATAATTCAAACATATCTAAGTATTTCCATGGCCAATCACAGCAGAAACTACACACATTGAATAAAAAATTGCAGAACTTTTATCTTCGTTTTTCTGGATACTAGAATTATCAATTCGGTAGCTTAATGACAATAGAAATTCAGGAAAATTAAAAGTTGGATTAATTGGAGATAAATATGATTGGCAAAGAAAAAGCCTTCAACTTTAACAGCTGACGAGCGGAAAATAAACGGAGAGAGAGAGAGAGAGGGGCGCACCTGAAGAAGGCCAAGACTAGCAGTACCCAACCATTTGTTTCGCTAAGAGAAAGAACTTCGTTTTTATCTTTTTTTTCAGCCTCAGCAATACAGAAAGAGGGAGTCGAGGGACATGGATCCTCTACCCGTTTTTTGGTGCCAGACTATACCAGAGTTTTAATCTCAACCCTCCAATATTATTGTATGGCTGAGATATTTTACATCTCCCAACTTTCCATTTTACCTGAAATAATATTAAAAATAAGAATAAAAAACGAAAAACACCTTATGGTCCTTATACTGCCCACCCAAGTACAGTGACTATAAACCCAAAACCCCAAGTGCAGAAGATGACGGCTTGGAGGCTGTATTCCCGCCTTTCCCTCAGTTCTCATTGCAAACTCCCAAAACCCCAAGTGCAGCCTTCACTTCCTCATAGGTCAGAGCCCTTTTCTCCCCATTTGTGCTATGATTTATAGATTATAAATTGTTGGCGCCAAAGCATTGCCTATCAAATTCTGATGTGCCCATTTGTGTTTTTCCTCTTTTAGATTGGGAAATCTGTGCGGTTCTGCTGCAAGCACCTCAACAATTGAAATTAGTTATGGGTTTTGTCCAAATTTTCAAGGTAAGCTTCCATTTCTTGAATTTCACAACTAATGATATGTGTATGTTTGAGCAATTGAGCAATTGAGCAATTGAGCAATTGAGCAATTTGTATATATATGGGTTGTGTATGTATTACAATAAAGTTGTCATTTTCTTCTTCCTTTTTTTCCTCTTAAAGAATTGTGGTTAGCATGCTGTTGGAATTATGTTATGTAGTCTATGTACTTGTTAAAACTTAGATGACACTAGTTTATTGTTTAGAACTGTTCCATTCCTATTTCAACTTCTTTGTATGAATTTCTGTCATCCAAAAGAAAAAAGGGATTACTGGAGTTATAATTGATCTTTCACTGGTCTTCCTTGGGTGTGCACTCTGGACTGGTGTGATTGACATGTTTGTCATTATGGTGCTCTTATGGAAAACCTTTACCCTGAGGACTTGTTCCATTGCCAAAATTACAAGGAAACAATGAAAAGAAGTACAAACAAGATTTTTGGTTTCCAATTCTTGTCCTATGGCATTTTAGATTGAGTATAATTACTTGTTCTTTCTTATTGTGGTTCCAGTTGAATTAGAATTATTTTAAAGAGATAATAGCTTCTTGAACTTTGGATTTGTTGGCTTGGTTGATTTAAACCATTGTCAGATAAAACGACTTGAGTTCACTGTTACAATAGAAGCCAACTTTGTGGTCTTCTGTAAAGTTAGATACTAATGATGCATTATGGATATATGGTCTTCAAATTATATGAAGGGATTTTCTTGCCGTTCATTGCTGCAGCAGCAGTATAGCTTTCATTTTACAAAAGAGAAATAAGAAAAAAGACATAGCTTCGCAATATATGTGTTTTCTCTCTGTGTTTTTTGCATCAGTTACCTGTATGACTTTATTGAATATGTTGCAGCTTCACGATCATATGCTCGTGGCGGTCATAAATATTATGATCTCTTTGGCAATGGAAAACCTGGTGACGAGGAATTCAGGAAAGCCTGGAATAAAGAGATTGATGAAGATGCTTCTTTATGGACAGGAAGTGAAGACGAAAATGAAAATGAAAATGAAAAGGATGAAAAGAGTCATCTTGAAGAAGAGATCCGAAAAGTAAAACAGAAGGCGAAGGAGCAGTCTGACCTGATTGATGCTGATGACAGTGATGAGTTGAGAAGTGTTTGGTCTGGAAGTGATGAGGAGAAGTCTCTGTGGACTGGTAGTGAAGGTGATGATGACGACGATATTCCTACTGAAGCCTACCCAAATGAAAGTAGTGATAAATATATAGACAAACTGTTTGAGTTTGAGGAAACCTCAAAGTATCGAACAATCTCAGAATTGCTGAAAGCTGAGCAGGAACCAGAGGAGCTGTCCCCGGGAAAGCAAGCTAGGAAAGTTGCAGTTGAGAATGCGTTGAAAAAGTTGAAGAAAGGGCCAGACGGGAGATACACCAATGTTTGGGAGGTCATGAGTGACTTGGACATTCTAATAGGAGCATTTGAAAATATAGTTTCAGGACCGGAATATGCAGAGCTTAGACAGGGAGGGCCAAAGAAATTAAACATGCAGTTCTTCAAGGATATACAAGCACGTATGAGAGATCCAAATTATAAGTTCTCACATGAGTTAAAGTTGAAACCAAAGAGCAAACTAGTTCCTAGAAAGAAATGGCAGAAGGCACAGTCTAGACGGAGGAAAGCACAAAAGCGCTAAGTTCATCATTTTCCTCGCATTTTTCTCTTTCTTTTTACATTCTGTCAAAGTTGAAAGACACAACATGTATATTTTCAAATTTTGGAACTATGTATATGTCTGAATGCTGTGTACTATAATTACTAATTTTGGGTTATCATCCAATTATGCTAGTGGTCGGGTTCCACACATGCGTTTGCAATGTGATCTAGGTTATTTTGCTTTTGGAGGATGCTATAAACTTATAAAGTCCAATCTTGATTATTATTGACTTTGACATGTGAGAAATGACCAAAGCCAAAAAGAAATGGAAATTAAAGAAAAAAATTATTCTAGCAGTTATTTATGGCTTGGAGTAAAAATCTTGGTTTTCCACAAAGATTAAAGCCCAACTTGGAAAAACGAAAAGTTGAAAAATGCTAGCTATATATGCTCTGCCCAAAAGCAACAAGTTTCAAGTGACTTGTCACCCTGCTTAATTATACCTATAAAATGTTTGTTTTATTACTTCTTCTGAACCATGTATGTTTATATGGAAAAGAACTGGAATCAATTTTTGTACTTGGCAAAACTATTTTGATCTTCTTTTTTTTTTTTTAGATTTTTGATTAACTTAATTTGATATAGTTGTAGAATTTTTGTTGAGGTAGCCTCATTTGTGTATAAATGGTTCCTATACTGCTATTATAGGATCTTCTTTCTATTGTCTATAACATGATAGTGAGGATCTATAACTTTTATATGTTAAAAATCAACTATATACTTCTTTGAAAAGTAAATTAAAAAGGAACTTTGCATATTCATTGTTGTTGGACCAATTTGTTGAGACCTACGTGTATAATATGTGTACCTTTATTATCATTGTACTATTTTGGCTGGTTGTTACGTCCGTCACATATATGTCTCTATCTGTTTCTCATGAAGTTTTTATAATATGTATATTGAAACATTTTTGTTATTGTTTCCTGTTAGACTAACTAACATATTCTTATAATTGGTGTCTTTCTATCTCTGCAATTGTACTTTAAAAAAAAAATTAATTAATGTACAGGAATAGGAAACTATCAACTTTATTGGAAGTGATACCCAATATTCTTCTAACCCAAATCCTAACTTCTAAATTCTTTTCGATCTTGCAGTGAAAACAAGATATAGTGAAGTTAATTCATTTTTTAGTGTTGAACTTGGTATATTGCAACATATCAGCTACGGTATTAATATATGCATGCAATATGTATAAAAATGAGTTGCATTTTGAGTATGATATATCAGCACCTTATAAATTCTTATATTCTTGTGCTTTTCTTTAGAGTTTATGTCTTGCTATTATGTCACAACTGTGGATATTGTTATTTCTAGATCAAGTTGCAATTGCATTTTTATGCAACTTAATTTGAAACTTATGGATAATGTTATATTTATTCATGTATTAGACATCACGGTGACAAGAGGCTTGGGTGTACTTGGTCTCTCAAGATGGATAAATAATGGCTGAGATTTTCAAGGTTAAACATCATATAACTATAGACTAGTAATAGTAATATTGACTTTAATATTGATATTACATAAAATTAATTTAATTGTTGACTAGGGAAGCAATATAAGGAGGCAACATGTAATTTTTTCAATGTAACTCATGCAAAAGGGAGAGATTCATATATAATTGTGTGTCCTTATCTGATATGTATAAACCTACAATACCACCACTTTGATAGTGTACAAATGCTTGGTCATGAAAGGGGTGAATCCTAATTACAAGATTTAGTACTTTCGTGGTGAAAGACCAAGTAAATTTGTCATGTATGATGTTCAAGGATTTATATTTCAAACATGTTGAAGTTGAGTAGGAGGCAAAAATTAAAAACCTTGTTAGAGAAGCTGAAATGCATTTGTTTCTTGGTTGTACAAAGTACTCAAAGATATCGGCAATTGTTACCTCGTTCAAGTTTAAAGCGTCATGGTTTAAATGATAATGCATTTCATACCATGCTTTAAATTTTTTGTGATATTGTGTTGAAATTCCTTGTTAGACACCTAGAGGAAAGGTGAATATGTTATATACAACTTTTTCGACCGTATCACTCAAATTTTTGTAGTTGTAAAAAGATAAGTAATATGGCCATGACAGTACACAGATTTCACAAGTGGCACAACACGAGATATAAATAAATTAAAGTTCTACTAAGCTACCTAATTGTCAATGAGCTTAATGCTCTCAAGTTAATGGTCTAGTGGTTATGCAATACACAAGAATTAAATTCTTCAACTAGATTAACCAACTTATGTAAGTATATGTATCTAAGATAAATATATATAAAAAAATAACTTGTTTAATCTATTTAATCAATCCATAAAGCATTTGTCACTGGATATATATATATATATATATGTTAACATGGAAAGTTGGAAACCATTCTCTAGGTGAAAACCACGGGATACAAGTCCAAGCACCAAATCTACTATGAAAGAAAGATATACAATGACACAAGACTTACTATGGATCCATACATTCCTTGCTCAGGTATTCCCCCACTCCACCCTCTCATATAAGCCACGTCCTTGTCAATGATTTTTTTATGGTCAGAAGTTTGAACTTGTATGGTCACATTCAATTGACCAATTCGGCCAACGAATGATCCAAAATAAAAATAAAGTGTTTAATTTTTGGGTTTGTGTTTCCTCACAAGGTTCACAGGACGTACATAACTAGATACAATGGCAATATGATGCATAATATTAATTCTAGATATTATATGTCACTCCTAAAGAACCATGATTGCGTATGAATATATATGACTTGTTAACATTCATAGAGCGAGATTTTCCTAAACTTTTCTATGACAAATGGAAATGTCCACAAATTAGAGTGACATGAACTTGGAAAGCATAAAAAGCATAATCATTTAACTCTAAAAAGCTAAGGTTTGATCACAATAGCTATATATATATATTTGTTTACACTATATTTTGGTTTTGGGCCAAATTCACAGCTAAGCCTAAGAAAATCCATAAAGTTTTGTGAAAGGTCTAAGCTGCTGTCCCACCATGGATCCAAGACCAATGCGCCAAGTTGAATGCCAGATCCAAATTGAAGCCTAAGTCCATGGCAAAAAAGTTTCAAAACCCAAATCCAAATCAACGGGCATCCCATTGCTTTTCTCAGCAAGGCTTTGGCTCCACGACACTTGGCTTTGTCTGTTTACGAATGTGAAATGTTGGCGGTTGTGTATGTTGTTCAAAAGTGGAGACCTTATCTATTGGGCCAGCACTTTACAATTTTGACGGATCACCGAACAATCCAACATTTTCTTGATCAACAGATTACCACTCCGGCTCAGCAAAGATGGTTGCTTAAATTGTTGGGATACAATTACATTGTTAAGTATAGGGCAGGGAAGCAAAATCAAGTGCAAGATGCTCTCTCTCGCAAATTTGAACTATTGGCTCTCATGGGTCTTTCTACTCCTATTTTTGATGGCCTCAGTGAAATTCAAAGGGCATGTCTTATGGACTCTGAGGCTCAAACAATTCTTAAAGGCCTACATGAGGGTACTGCAGTAAAAAAAGGTTTCTCAACAAGGGGTGATGCTCTTTTGTATAAGGCTTGATTATTTGTGCCTCGTACTACAACATGGAGGAAAAGACTTTTAGCTGAGTTTCATGCTTCACCTATTGGGGGTCACTCAGGGTTTCTATGCACTTACAAACGCCTTTCTAAGAACTTTTTATGGCCTGGAATTAAAAAGGATGTCAACCTCTTTGTTTCTGAATGCGATGCCTGCCAGCGCCAAAATTATGAAGCTCTCAACCCTCCGGGGCTTCTTCAGCCATTGCCAATACCTGAAGATGTCTGGCGTGATATATCCATGGATTTTGTGGAGGGTCTTCCTGTCTCCAGTGGCAAGAATGTTATCCTTGTTGTGGTTGACTGCTTTACTAAGTATGCCCATTTTATCCCACTCTCTCATCCTTATTCTGCCAAGCTCGTGGTGGACTTATTTATCAAGGAAGTCTTTCGCCTCGATCTATTGTGAGTGATAGAGACCCAACATTTCTGAGTTCTTTTTGGAGAGAGTTCTTTCAGCTGCAAGGTACTAATCTTTGTCGTAGCACTGCATATCACCCTCAATCGGATGGGCAAACTGAGGTTGTGAATCGCACTCTAGAACATTACTTACGCTGCTTTGTGGGAGACCAACCTTCCACTTGGGTGTCATGGATTCCTTGGGCTGAGTGGTGGTACAACACTACATATCATGCTTCCACAAAGATGTCACCCTTCGAGGCTTTGTATGGATACTCTCCACCTACAATCCAAACTTATCTGCCAGGGACTACAAATATTCATCATGTTGATGTGGGACTTCAAAATAGAGATTCTTTATTACAAACATTGAAAGCTAACTTAAAGCTAGCTCAATCCCGCATGAAGTTGTATGCTGACAAAAGGCGCACAAAACGGTCATTTGAGATAGGAGATTGGGTGTACTTGAAGTTGCAAGCTTACAAGCAACATTCTCTCAAGAATCATCGCAATCACAAACTGGCTCCAAAATATTTTGGCCTTTTTCAAGTTATGGCTAAAGTTGGTTCTGTTGCTTATCGATTGGCTTTTTCCCCGACTTCTAAAATTCACCATGTATTTCATCTCACTCCTTAAGGCTAAGGTTGGTCATGCTGCAGTTATCGCTTCTACTCTACCTCCTTTGGACGACCCAAGCACTCCCCGCTGGGTCCCTGAGAAGTTGCTGCAAAGAGGAATTTTCAAGCGTCGCAGTCATGCTGTCACACGTTGGTTAATACAATGGGTAGACCTTCCTCCAGAAGAAGCAACTTGGGAAGATGCAGACTCCTTTTAGGCTCGGTTTCCAGATTTTGTGGCCTGAGGTCAGGCCTTATGTTTAAGGGGTGGCACTTGTTAAGACCCTTATTATTGAGATGGTCTATTTGTATTAGCTTAGTTGGCTTATTTGTATTACTTTATTTTTCTAGTTAACGTGGTTGAGCTGATGTGGCTAATGTGGCTATATTACCCTTCTATATAAGGTGCAATAGCTCTGTTTTGGCAAGAATTAATCAATACAAGTTTATTTTTCTTCTATTTTCTAGATTTAAAGTAAAGTTCTATTAACTACATATCAAAAAGAGGAAAGAAGAGGAAAGAAGAGGGAAGAAGAAGAAAAAGTGGGTGGGGTCAATTGGGTGTAGGTTTGGGTGGGTTTGAGGGGAGGGGAAGGTGGTGGATGGGATGGGGGGCCGGCCGGTGCAATAGGTGGGAGTGGGGTGTTTGGTCTAGGGGGTGAAGATGGTTGGGGCGTGTGTTGCAAAAGAAGAAGGAAAAAGGAAAAAGAAGGGGTGGGGTGGGTGTGGGCTTCGGTGGAAAAGACCAATTTGTCCTAAAAAAAAGACATATGCCTCACACATGCTAAATTTCAACGGTATTTGACTAAAATTTGAGGGAATAGACAAACTTGAGTAACGATTTTAAGAAAGTGGATCAACTTGGGACAAAAATTACTTCGTTTACCAACATGAGAAATCCACTATAATAAATGGACCGACGATGCATTTTACTCTACTTTTTAATTAAAAAGTGAAGCAACTACCTAAACAACAAAGAAGTAATAGTGAAAAGAGAATCAAGTTGACAAATTGACAAGACAAAGCTTTCGAATATTCAAAGGATTCTTGAATCTGGGGATCTTTTTTGAGACAGTACTTGGGTCACCCCATCCGCCTAAATTTTGATTTCGGCATTGTCGGTGCATCAGAACAGTTCACTTTTTAGACAACCTACTAAAAATCATCTTTACAAAAAATCAAATAAATTGAAAATCGTTTGGCTATATAAATATTGTCAATTAAGTAGAAAAAATCGATGTTTTGTTGGCAACTCCATTCAGCTTGGCTGCACGTGTAAGGCCCTTGTTGGCTCTGCTTTTGTGTCACCTAACCTTGTACCTTGGACAGTTACCATGTGCCACGTTTGTCCTTTCTAAACTGCAAAAGTGCTCCTTTAGTTTTGTTTCAAAACTTGTCTGCCTGTCACTGTCTCCTTGGTCCATTGAGGTCTTCGACGTGACAAGCCCTGACCAAATTTTGGCCAGGATGTGAATTCATAGGCCAAAGTGATGTTCTTCCGGCCGAAAATCTTGCACCGTTGTCGACGCTATTTTTCATTAAGGATATTGTTTTTCCACATGGCAGCTCCCTAGTGGTGACACGTGGCAATTTTAAGATTAGCCCCAACAAAGGTTTAATCTTCTTATTCAAAAGTTCTTTTCTTCTTTGGGTGATTGGATGGAGAGTAGATTATGAATTCTGATTACTTTTAGAATTGTTTTTTCTTGTTTTTTTTATTTTTTATTCTCATTAGTATGTATGGAGCATGAATAGAACCGCAGCTAAACAATATTTTAACAGCCTAAGGATAGTTTAGTCATTTTACAAATTATCTATTATCATGGAGTTTTGTGCATAGAAATTAAAGTTCTAGTTAAGGTGAGAATTTTTTTTTTTTTTTTAATAAGTGGTACTGTAGCTTTCATTAACGATCAGGAGGTCTATCTTGGAGAAGGATAGGATACAAAGGAGGCGGGACGTCTTCCCTCCACACCTGGTAATCAGTTAACGAGAAAGCTAAAAGGGCAAGCTCATGAGCTGCCTTATTACAAGTTCTTTTGCAAAAACTTAAAACAATAGAATCAAAAGAAGAGAACAATGAAAGTATTTCCACCACAATAGAGCCCACTGGACCCAACGTCTCTTCATTTCTGGATTGCATGGATTAAATCCAGAGCATCAGACTCAAAGATACACTTCCTCAACCCCAAGTCAATTGCGAAATGAACCCCCTCCAGGAGTGCCATTCCTTCCGCAACAATAGAGGACTAATGTGGCACTTTCTGTTTTGACATGGAGGCAATCACCTCCCCAGCATGGTCGCGAGCAATGATTCCTAGCCCACCTTCAAAACTTCAAGGGGGTGTTTGTATAAATAACCCTGAAATTATCATCCCACTCTATCTCAAGACTGACCACATTTGTACAAATTATTAAACCTTTCACGCAACCATTTTTATGGGCATTGTCCAATCCCATCTGTCTACCAAAAAAAAAAAAAAAAAAACGAGGTCCATCCTGGGCAATTTACATAGAAATTTCAACTATGATATACAGGTTACAGATTACAAAAAGGACATGTAGGTGGAATGATTTATACCAATCAAGCTGGTTATGACATATGATCCAAAGTCCTAAAGTGCTGGCGCGTCACTAGAACTTGGGTCATCCAACATCTCAACCACAGGAGCAAACTGCAAATGTTGAACGTTAGGGGCTAAGAGAATGAAGAGCTGAGGAAAGTGAGCACAGTTCATTTTTTAATACAAACAAAACACTGACCTCATCACCATCTTCAAAGTACATCCCATCAACTGCACTGTTTTGCTGGAATTCCCATCCAAGATTGTTTTCAAGCAACTCCTTGAGTTTCCTTGTCTTTAAGGATAAGTATGGAATTTAGGATTCTTCTCCACATGATTAGACAAAAACAGACCAGCACTTGAAATAATGCAAATTTGAAGCCACCCTTATTAAATGAATCTAGACACAGATATCTTGTATTACTTATCCAATTGTAGGGCACAGCCTATTCTGTCCAACCAAGTTGATATAAAATGCAGCATATAAAGCCACTAAACTTTTGATCTGATATCCAGCATGCAATTATCCATTTCTTCCATTTATCATTATTCTGATAGAATAAACTTTTCATAAAAAGCCAGGCTTAGAGTTAGAGTGCATACCCATGATAGAAGATCTCCATCAATAACTGTGGCATCTTGCACCAGCAAAAAAAATTCCTGGAATCCCAATTATAGGTTAGTCATTAAGTTATGATGAGCACAAGGTTCCATGGATGTGACATGAAATGACTACATGCTGCTTTTTATTTATTTTCTTTTTCTTTAGAAAAACAAACTGAATGGCAACAAAGTTGACTTGTAAAAAATGAACCAAAACTCTCACCAAAGAAAAAAAAAAAATGAATCAAATTGATCAATGGGAGGCCAATTTTCCATAGATATACCAAGTGCGAGTGTATCATGCAAAAAGCATGGCAGCAGTAGAATAAGGCACTCAAATACCTTAAAAAGATGGTGCAAAAAGCTATCAGCAGAAAACCACGATTCATCTAACAATGCTGATGTACCACTTGTGTCTGTGCAATCTTTCTGAAGTCCATGTTTCAGTTGATAGTAGAGGACTTTAATGAACTGTAAGATTTCCATAAGACAGTCATTTATCAGCACAAATAAAGTGGAAAAAAGGAATGCTACATCTGTTCAGTGCTGGTTTACATGAAAAGAAAACGAGATAAAATCAAGACTTGCTGAATGTGTTATTTTGTCTGGAAAGAAAAGGCAATAGAAGCTAGATTTTTTTTTTCTCTTCTTTTCTTTTTTCCAAATGAGAACAGCATAGTAGACAAGCTGTCCAGTTAAACAAAACACACAGAACCTCTAACCTACCAGCTTCTAAAAACATCTAAAAAGTCCCAAGATAACACAAAATAACAGAACACATCCCAACCACATAAGACTTGTCCCCTTCCCTTTGTTCCCACCTAGATGTACCAAATTTACCCCAGCCTGCCCTTTTTTTTTTAACAAATAATAATAATTTATAATTCAGCCTCCCATTTATTATTATTGAAAAAGTGACAGATTTTAGACTCCCTTTGATCCATTTCTTCCATTTTTTCCAAACCTTTAACATAAAAAACAAAATCCACAAAGTGTCACTCTACGTAATCTTATGCAGATTCTATCTTGCAAACCAACACCTCTTGTTTCTTCTTCTTCTTCACCTCCTCAACAACCTCATTAGCAACAAGTACTGCATCTAAAAATTTCTGCACCTTCCCAAAAGCACCTTGTGGTGGCCCAATTGTATCTCCCCAAACATATTGCATTCAAAAACAGCACTCTTCACCTTATCCTCCTCAATGATCTCTCCAACTAAGCTGCCTTACCCTTGCAAATTGGGCTCTAATCCAAGCATTCCACCCTATACCTAGAAATCTTATCACTTGAATTAAGCTGTTTTAATCAATTGATTAGTTTTTATTTAATTAATCTGTCCACCAAAATACCTTCACTAATCTTGAATCTATTAATTGTGTTCCGGTTCCTCTTTCAAATTTCCATCACCCATTGTCTCCAACAGATCTCTTCATGAAAAACACATTCTTCAAACTTAACCCTTAGGGTTTCATCTTTTGTTTCATAATCCATCATTCAAACTGCCTCTTTCTTCAAACAAGATTGTTTCTTTTTTACATCCCTGAAAACCTACTTACTCTGCATCTTCAACTTTACCTTGACAAAGGACAACTTCATAAATTATTAGGCCTCACAATCATTAAAATCCTTCACCTCCCACCAATCCTTAAAGCAATACTTAAACATTTGGTGCTCCAACCACATGTTTCCAAACTGAATGGTCCAAGCACTTTCACGCACCACACAGCATCTCAGTCCACTCATACCATATAAATCAGTCAGTTCTTCTGAAAAAGCAGCTTTCTCCCTTGGCATATTAGGGCCAACAATTCCCCCAACAATTACCTCTCTTTGTTTCTTGCATTATCACAACATCAGTACTATATTTCACAATTACCTCCTTGATGGCTCTTCTCTTCCTCTGGTTGCCCAGACCTCTCATATTCCAGCAAATAATCTTCTGGTACTTATTGATAGCAATAAAAACCAGAACTGCTCTATTGATTTTTATCAGAGATTTTTTTCAAAGATTTTTTTCAAGCTCTGTGGCATGATGCTCAAAATGTTGTGAAAAGTGCTCATTGGGAGTTTCTGGAAAAAACTGGAGAAACTAGAAGCTTTAAGGGACCGGTCGCCCAGCTCCAGAAAGCAATTGGGCTTTCTAGGCAGTTTGGCAGACCAGTCGGAGATCTGGCTGACCGGTAGCCCGAGACCAATGAGGAAAGGAGTCCAGTTTTTTGGGGCAAATTTTGGGTTTCCTAGTGGGGTACGGTTTTGGAAGACAAAGAGGACTTGCGCAAGCCTTTCCTAGTGTGGGAAGGAGTTCTAAAGGGTTTTCCTTGTGTACAAGGGAATAGAATTAGCTAATAGGTGAATTACCTAATTCTATTAAGTTTAGGAATCCATATTGTAAGTGGTAAGCCTATGCTCTATAAATAGGCTACTACAAGTCTCATAGAAGAGAGAATAGCTAGAGACTTCAAGGGAAGAAACTCAAAGGGAGACTCGGGTTAGAGACTCAAGGGTGAGTGATTTCAAGGGAGAGGTTTTTCAAGAGAGAGAAACACAAGAGGGCTAATTGTGTAAGAGAGAAGAGAGTGGCTGCGAGTTGGGTAGTCTAGGGTTTCAATAAGTTCTTGTAATCTTATTCTATACATATTGTAGTTGTGATTCTCTAAGGGTCATACGGGGACATAGGCAAAGTTCGCCGAACCTCGAGAACAAATCTTGATGTTCTTATTGCTTTATTGTTGTTATTGTGTGTGTTTTCTAATTGTCTAATCCTAGAATACATCAAAGAAAAGGTCACGGGAAAATGTGTTAATTCACTACACAAAAGATATCAAAATAGGAGTAAACTATCAACTAACCAATGCCTAACCTCATATGTAATAACTGATTCCATTCTACGAGGGTAGGTGCTTGAAAGAGGGTAGGTGCTTGAAAAATTAAACGTAATATATGCAAATTTACAGAAGACAAATCAAATACCAACTGACTATGATTTCAACCTAGGGATTAATACCATTTTGCTTCCCAGACTATTACACTTGTATCAATTTGCTCCCCATACTTCTAATTTGAAAAATTAAGGACTCTGACTTTTTCAATTTTGCCAATTAAGGTTCTTCCGTCAATTTACACACTTTTTATCCAAATCTTTGAGGGCAAAATGGTCTCTTCCATTTAGATCTTATCATTTTTTCCTCATGCATCATTTTCCCTCTTTTATTTCTCGCTAAATTCTGGTTGATCATCTCAACATTTTAGATGAAAAATGTATAAATTGACTGAATAACCTTAATTGGCAAAATTGAAAAAATCAGGGTCCTTAATTTTAACCCCTTTCAACCTATAAACCATGCAACATTGTTTGACTGTTCTTACTGTTTTATACTGAATAATAAGTACCACTCTCAACAAACACGTACAAGAATTAACCACTTTAACCATAATGATGCAAGAAAAAAATAATGTGCAAGTATCTGAAAAGCCAGTATGCATCCCAGATATTTCTTAATTGAATCTAGACATATACTTTAACAATTATATCCCAAATCACCAGGATTGTGAACTCTTAGTTAAACAGTACGAAGTTTAGTTATAAATGGTACAATTACCTTAGCAAATAGCTGACTCCTTGTACGGAAAGGCTGCATAAATGGCATAACAGACTTTCATCAGAAACATTTTTCATATTCTCTGTAGGTTTGGGTTATGTGATTTAGCTCAAGTGTGTATTACTGTATTGTATTGAATTCTCATGGAGAAGAACAAATATCTCTTTTGAACATAATTAGGAAATTTGCTGAACCATGTAAATATCATATGAACAATTTGTCATTCTTGTCTATTTATTCTGCTCGATTGTGTAGTGCTGTGTGGTGTGATTTATCTTTTTAATCTCAGTTTGCACCAAAAAATACCAACAATAAGTAAACTGCAACTTGACAATCAAATAAATACTTACAGCTTCAGTACATCCAAATAAAAGACTGACCAAAGACTTCCACTGTAGAAATGCTTCAAGTGATTGCCCCATCTGCATAAGTTTAAGATATAATAAAGATCTGACAATATTAATTAACATAAAATGATGTACAAGTCTGCATTCTGCACACACACACCATAAATGCAATAAAGGCAAATTGCAGCTCCCCAAGAAGCAAGTCCTCAGACCCTCCATAATCTTCCAGTAGTAGATTTTCTAACAATTGTGTCTAAGCAGATCAGTAAAAGTTAGGAAAAAAGATCAGTCAAAGTATATAGCTAAGTCAGCTAATTTCTTAAAAAAAAAAAAAAAGGATGGGGGGAGGAGGGTTCATACCTTGTCAAGATTCAAAGAAGTAAGTTCTTGACCATGGATTCCTCTTTGTTTGATAACACGGGGAATTGACGTGTAGTAGCATCTACTTGTCTGAGATTTGTCACTGGGTGTTGAGGCACTAGTAGCCTTCAACTGCTCATCTAGAGCTTTCTCCATCATTGTTTTAGGAGTGTTTTTATGCATTGCAGATTCAGATGCAACAGTGATTTCTCCTCCAATGGGTTCTGTACAGTTCACCAGTCATTTAAAATCCAAAGGTTGTTTGGGTCAACAAAGAGTGAAGTTCATATAAAACGTTTCAGGCACCCTATGTAACAGCTCCAAAATATGAAATTTCATCAATTAGCACAAAACTGGTGAAATTTCAGGCACCCGTAACACAAGCTCCTTCTGGTAAACAATTAGCACAAAAGTGGTTCAATAAATAACTAATTTGCATTCCATGAAAACAAATTAAGCTGCAACAGCAGCCCAAAGTGTGTTTAAAACAATCCACAAGTAGGACAAAATTAAAATTAGATCCATAATTTGTAGTTGAAATCTGTTCTCACTTCTCACCTTTTTTTCTTAGATCAGAAGCATTTTTTATTTTTTTTTATTAAAGAGAGATACAAAGAAAGAGGGATAAGTTATCCATCCAAGAAAAGAGTCCAACTAAAACCTACAGAAGAACATTACACTTATTTATATACTTATTTTAAAAGAAACAGAATGTATTAATCTTTTCAAAGAAAGGTACACAAGCAACAGACAAGAAGTCCATTGATGAAAAGAACATATTTAACTACATAAGCTATAAAGGCCTCCAACAAAGAAGTTATCTTAAAGCTGCCTTCCAATCGAGCAAAATAGTCGAAAGGGATAGATCCTTGAATTTTATTGAGCCGAAGCCCAAAGATATATATATATATAAATAAATAAATAAAATAAAAACCTCACTCTTTCCCATAGTTCCTCCACCCCCAGCTCCTTATAATTATAAAAAATACTTCTATTCCTTTCTATCCAGACCACCCAAAGTACAGCCAGCCTACAGCAGCCCCAAAGTACTCTGGCCCTCTTTCCATTGCCAAAAGCAGCATGTCTTCTGCTAAGGATATAATGGCAACCCGTCTGAAATAAACCAACTCACTCCAGCTCCCCCTAACCAGATTGTGCCACAGTTGAATAGTTAATAGGCAATGAACAAGCAAATGATGAGCATTATCCCCCTTCATTTTGCATATTGTTGTTAATTTGGCTTGCATTTGAAGATTTCCTGGTTCATGGAGGATTTCCATGGTATTCTAGGATGAAGTTAGGAGTCCAAATAGGTGTTGAAGGTTATTGATTCCTGGTGCGTTTTGGACTTCGTTTTGGGCAAGTTTTGAGGTTTTCCTTGTGTATAAAGGAAACTTATTTCCTACTCAAAGTTAACTTTCTTCCTACTTTATCTAGAATTGTAATCTAAGGCCTATGGTTATAAATAGAACCTTAGGGGCTTAGAAAAACTGGAGAGAATCAGATTAGAGTGAGCAAGTCCTTGGGATTCTTGAGAGGCACACAATCTAGAATAGGTGAGATCAAGATTAGGTAATTAATCTTGGCTGAGAGATCTAGGGTTCTTGGGAAACACTTTGTGAAAGGGTGTACAAGGGATTTGGGGATTGGGTTATGTGATTTAGTCCAATTGTAATCTTATACTTATTATTCTCATAGTGAAGAGCGGAGATCTCTCCCGGGGACATAGGCAGGAATTTTGCCGAACCTCGTAACAAATCTCAGTGTGATTGTGTGTGCTTGTTGGTTTATTATTTTCTGTTTTCTTGGCCATGTTTGTTATTTATCTTTCATCGAATTATTGCTTGTACGCCGTGACAGTGAAAATTAGGATTTAATTCTCAAACTACATCAACACCTATAATGCACCAACTAAGAGAAAAACAACGATTAGGACTCCTCTGCAGTAAATCACCCTCTTATGAGCCACTAACCAGCCCACTATGTTCACCTTGGTTGGAACCTTTGCATCCCATATTGCTTCAGCTGCAGGCAACTCCTCTGAATTATTCAAAAATATGAAGAAAAAATAAAGATTTACAGAAGAATTCTCCTGACTTCTCCAATCTCCACCGCCTTGAATCCGCTCTTCCTTCAATCAAGCGCAGTCTTTCTAGCAATGTCAACAAATCTAGTAGCTCCTCTACCTCTATTTTGTTCAAGTTTCTTCTAAAACCAAAATCCTTGTTCCCCGATGCAAAATCCTCTACCTCTACTACATTAATTAAATCACACCCAATCCAGATAAATCAATGACAAGGGAAAGTCTCCAAATTGCTTACACAATGAAGTCCACAAAGACGTCAAAACTCTGCTCTTTTCCAAAAGAAAATCCACCTCCTTCCAATTATCATCAAAAATTATACGGTCCCTTTCCATCCAAACAAGCCAAATAACTGCCAAGAGTGCACAACACCAAACACTGATCACGTTCTTCACAATTCAGTACCAACCCAAACACTTGCAGCAACCTCCCCAAAATTTGAGAGGTGAAAGGGCAATGCATGAAGATATGATCTACATTCTCAGCATCTCCATGGCAAAAAGTACAGGCAATAAGAAAGTCAAAGTACTTGTTCTTTCTTCTTTGGAGCATATCATAGGTGTTAATTCTCCCATGGACCACCAACCAAAAGAAAAATGCACCTTAGTATGGACACCAGCCTTCCAAATCATCTTAAAAGGCTCAAAGATCATATCAATATGATTTTATAACTACGAATGAAAGCAGAATTTACAGGGAAAGAAATCAAGAAACAAGAGAACTCTAACCCATCTGTTAGACCTAATAGGGTTCATTGAGACTACTAGCACAGAGCAAGAGATCTGAAAATTTTCTCATCCAATTTGTTCCTAAAGTCAAGTCCAAGAGATAGTTGTAGAAGGTGTCAAGGAAGCGACAACTGTAGAAGGCGGAAATTCAATACATTACCACATTATGGATAGTAGACACCCGACATAAACAAGGGACGGTGACTTTACAAGATTAATCTCCTTGCCAAACATCTCCTTACCACTAAGTACTTGTAATAAACAGAACACCATAATGAATCCTGCCTAAGAGGGAATCTCCACAACCATTTTACCTAAAAGATCCCCATTCCTTATCAGTAAGTTCCAAAAAAGTTAAGACCCGATTTAAAAAAAAAAAATTAAGCATAAACAGAGAGAGAGAAGCAAACACAGCAGCAGCAGTTGAAGCATAAAATGTATTCGTTTTACAAAACTCAAGCAATGATAATGAAGAAACTCCTTGTGGAAATATCTACATTAATTGTGAATAAACAGAGCCCTTGAAGTTGTGAGTAATGCCTACCAATTCGTTCAATGGTAGTCCTTGTAATGTAATTAGATAACTGTTTCCAATCTCCATACTGGCTTAGATTATAAGGACCAAGATGTCTGTCAAACTCCAAACTTCTAGCTGCTTGACAATATCTCTCTTCCTTGATGGGACAGAAACAACAGAGACATGAAATAAAATTATTAAATTGAAACAAATAAAATCAGTAATGTGCACTGTTCTAGGCTTGTAGCATAGAATGTCTTAAACAAAATCTGAAATTCCTCCTGGTTTCCTTCAAAACTCAAGGGTTTTATTAATACAATAAATTGAATAGCAAAAGGAAAAATTACAAAATAATAATAATAATAATAATAATAAATAAAAAAACACTTTAAATGAAAATTGTGATCATCCGAAGAGATGTTGACCATATTTCCTTGCTTCTTAGCAGTTCAGAAACTAGTATGTCAGCATGTTTCTGAAAACTTCAGAGATTTGATTTGCCTCAACATTTTCTAGTAAGTTTAAGCTCAATGCAGCTTATTAAAGATTGAGGTTATAGAATTCAATCAATGGTGTGAAACATTCATTGGGAATCAATTTGGTTCCATATTACTGCAGTTGTGAATCTTTAAGTAAAACAATAATACAGTGGCCAAAAAAAAAAGTTAGACAATAATACAATCAACATGAATACAAACCTCTTCTTCCGGAACTTTAATTAATCGTTCTTCTTTTTTATCCCACTTACGTACAATTACCTATTACATGAGAAGGGTCAGTGTTCATCACATGTCTTGATATCGTGGTATAAACAACTTACTGTTAAATGTTAACCCCATGGGCCGTAAGTAAACAACAAAAGAGATGGTATTGTTTACTAACCTCTGATGGCCCAGAATCAACAAAAAACCCAATAATTGGTGTAAACTCCTTGCCATCTCTGTGTGTTCAAAAACCAAAATTAACAAATATATTACAGATAAAATACAGCATAAACATGCTACAATAAAGATATATGAAATATATGATTTCCATTCAATCAATAATATATGATTTTCAGCTCATCTCACCCTTTTCAGCTCAATGCTGAAAGAATTATTTTTTAAAATGAAATTAAGTGAGTAAAATGGGATAGTTCAGGAAATTTTTATAGCATGACCCACAAAATATTTACAATTCAATAATTAATGAAGAGAAACACTATTCAGTCTACTCTCACAGCCAATATTCAACAAAATCACATAATCAGCAAGAAAAAGCAAACCTGCTGGATGAGCTGTAGTACACAAAATGAGGACCAGGAGGAATCATCTTTATGCCTTTGAAGGCCGGGCCGACGGAGAACATCTGCAAATACAGAAACTCAAGTGTTAAGCGTTCGTTAACTGTGTCTTTTTCCAAATTTTTTCTCTTTCTTTCTAGCATTTTCTCGGCAACCAAACAAAGGGTGTCTTGGTTACTAGTTTACCTGAGTGTCAATGCCAACGAGAGTGTACTGAGGAACGTTGAGAAAGAGAAGCGTCACGCCGTGCTTCACAAGCTCCAGCGCCGTTTCAGCATCCATTAAACCAAAAAACAAAGTTTTATTCGAACGTTTATTTGAAATTCGGCTACAACTGTGAGAGCAGAGAGAGAGAGAGAGTGTGTGTTTGGTTCAGGAAGTGTCCAGAAGCCTCTTCTTCTTATTAGAAGGGCCTCCAAGTTGGGCTGAGTGACGGCCCAAGGGCTAAGCCCATTATCAGGCTTGACATTGGCCTACTCGCTTTGGAGAAACTTTTGTACGAGCCCATCTTCCTCTCATCTATCTTTTTCTTTTTTTGGGTTAATTACAAATATATACCTTAATTATACATTACTTGTCAACTGGGTACCTCATGTTCAAAAACTTTCATTCGGGTACATCAACTTCAATATTCCGTCAACTTAATACCTCTGTTACTTTGACTGTTAGAAAGACCGTTAACTGCCTATGTGGCGCTGACGTGGCACAAGCAGACCCACTACTAAACGTTGACTTGTCTTTTAAAAAAAGCCATGTGGACAAAAATTTATAAAAAAATCAATAAAACCCTTAAAATTATATAAAATTGAAAAAAAAAAAAAAAACGNAATTTTTTCAGCCTCCTCCCCTTCTAACATTCTAGACCAGTACAACTACCACAAAACAACACAAAGTTCACAAACAGAATAAAACTTTGTTGGCTTATCAGCTTCGATTCACGAGCTACGGTGCTCCGATGATCGATCCAAAGGCACCAACATCCTTAAAACAACAAGAGGATTCAATTAGGGGTAGTCCGACCTTGCATCGCTGCCGGGAATAGAAAGTCAACAGTGGAGCCCGACGACATTTCCCTTCGAATCGTCGTCGTCGCAGCTCAGATGACAAAATTGAAGGTGCCAAAAGACTCGTCATGCCGAAAGGGTGAGAACCTATGGTGTTGCTAGGAGAGGGGGCGCCGGGGGGGGTGTTGGGGGTGATGGGCGTCGGGGAAGAGAAAGAGGCTGGGTTGGGCAGGATAAAGGCGGGCTGGGGTGGGGGGTGCGATGGAGCTGGCTGGGGTTGGGTGGCAGAGGGAGGGGCGAGGATTTTTAGGGGAGGAAGGGGGCTGGGTAAGGAGGTGAAGTCGGGCAGGGGGTTGGTTTTTTTTTTTTTTGTCTTTTTTTTTCTATTTAATATAATTTTAATGGGTTTTTTTTTAATTAATTTTTGTATATGTGGCTATTTTTAAATGCCAAGTCAATATTTAATGGTGGGGTCCACGTATGCCACGTCAGCGCCAACTTAGCAGATAACGGTTAGACTAACGGAAATACTTAGTTAACGAAATATTAAAGTTGAGGTACCCAAATGAAAGTTTTTGAACCATAGGTACCTAGTTGATAAGTGATGTATAGTTGAGCTATATATATATATATATGTAATTAACCCTTTTTTTTTTTCTGGCCAGCTGGTATTTCTTATTAGATATCTTTTTTTCTTTGGCCAGGGGATTTCTTATATCTATCTAAACATTCAGAAATCCTTCAAACTATCCTTTTTGTTTTGTTCAACCCCAAACTATTCTTGGTTTAACAAATTATCGTGACAAAACAACTTTAATCTAGAATGCCATATCAGTTAAAATCAATTACGCAGATAAAAAATTAAAACATAAGTAAAAGGAGGAAAAACCATTATTTACTCAGCCTGAATGTTCAATTACAAAAAACAAAACAAAAAATCACCTTACATACCTTTCCCTAAAATAACTCCATCTAGGAAAATAGTAAAAGATGAGATTTCAAAGAAAAAAACAAAAGAAATAAAACCAAACAAACTCCACCGCAATCAACCACGATTTTGAAAGAAGGTCCATGAACTCCTCCATTTAGTTTCATTCAACTTTCAATGCCCACAATTCAACCACTATTCAGTTGCTTTCACTTTTTAAACCTGAATCAACTCCCAAACCATGGTGATTTGCAGAGGCTAAAAACCACAAACAAGTTCTCTCCATTGTTTTTTTCTTTTTGCATGTTCTCTGTTCTATTTGCATCATGCATATATATTCTCTCTTGTGGTAACGAGTAAATTCATGTGGGGTAGGGTGAATGTTATCTTCAAATTTAATAAAGATGTTTAAACATTCTATTTTTATTTTTAAAACCACAAGTGTTATTTTATTTTCAATTTGACGATATGAAGCTTATGTATAAATAAACTTCTCTCTCGATAAATACATTTTGTCTTTTAAACTTCGTACTATGTTTATTTGATTTTAAAGTGAAAAATTTATCTTCTCAAATCGCACCACAATAACATACCATATTTCCTTATATTATTAACATTGTGGTATGACAAGATAAGTCTATATCCAACAAGGTAGAGGAAATCAAATCCTTGTTAGATTTTACTTGATTATCATCCGTGAGGACTAAGGTCTGATTCAACCTTATTTCTTCCAAAGGTATTTCATTTTATGAGATTTTTGTAGATACTGATATATTTTTCAAAAAATTTATATATGTTGTTTTATTTGTTGGTTTATCTATAACTATGTTCTTTTTTGATATTTATGTGCGTACGTAGTAAAAAACATGTCTTAGCACGCACGAAAGAAAGAGCTTTTTAGCTCGTAGATAAGGAAAATGTTATTTAATCCATCAGTTTATGACATAAATGTTCCATCTGGTAACATTTCAATACAAGGGTTGAATAAAGATGCAATTCAACCGATAAGTATGGTCTTAATACTTTAAAGGGATTTTATCACTAATAGTCCCTCTACTTTCACTCAAACATCGAATTGGTTCTTAAATTGCATTTTCAATCAATTTCCTCTCTTATATTTGTCATCGAATATTAATTTGATCCCTATACACACTTGAAAATTCGCAAAAAATAGCTTAAGATACGAAAAAATTTCCTAAAAATTCATACGGACTCATTTTGACTACGACTATTTTTATATGGGGTCAAATTATCAAATTGATTTTTCTAAAAATTTAGAATTCCCAAACTAATTCCCTGCATTTTTTGGAAAATAGTAAATGTCAATTTGATAATTTAACCCTATATAAAAATATTAGTAGTCAAGACAAGTCCGTAGGAATTTTGGGAGAATTTTTTTCATATCTCAGGTTATATTTAGCGAATTTTCAAAGTGTGTATATGGACAAAATTGATTTTTGGTGGCAAAGATGAGAGATGACATTGATTGAAAATGTACTTTATGGACTAAATTAATGTTTTGGTGAAAGTTGAGGGACTATTTGTGATAAAAAACCTACTTTAAAAAATAGGAAAATGATTTTCATATTTATCTAACATTTACTTCTTATGGAAATTACCTAGAATGAAACCACCCACTCAAAAGACACCCACTTGTTGTGTGTCCCTCTCCTTATTTTATAATAAAACCATAGTGAGTTGTCCAACTAGAGAAATTATTGTATGTGACCATAACACCACGTGACATGATGACGTGGTGTTACCAATCCACTCAAATTATAACATGTGTATAATAATTAAAATCTAAGAAAAAAAAAACTATTAAAATCATCCACATGTTATAATTTGAGTGGATTGGTAACACCACATTATTATGTCACGTGGTATTACGATCGCATACAATAATTTTTCGTCCAACTGGTGCATGTGGCTGTCGAAATAACAGAACAAACCCTGGGGGAGTTGCGTAGAGTAAGTTAATTCATATTTTTTGCATTTTCGAATCTAGCTTTTCTTTTTCCAAAATTTTCTTTTAGTTTTTTTAATACTTTCTTTATGTTTTTTAGTCGTCTTTTGTAGTAATAGTAAATCATACATCTTTTCTATTTGCAAATACTGCCTTGTAGACCAGACAATCTATATTTAATTAACTTCAGCTGCAAGAGGTCCTAGAAAATCAACTCACACTTCTCTAGTAGAGTGTACCAGCCTCATGTGTCAAGTTCGAGTCCATTGGCATGTTAAGCTCAATTACAATGAGTACTAGAGGGTGAAAGTCATAGTTACAAATTTCAATTACAAAATAAACTTCACATTGTAGGATCATCTGGTTTTTTATAAGAGGTATAAACTGTCATTCATGTGAATGTATATGTACTTCTAAACTCTTCCTCCCTCCCTCCCCCCTCCCCCTTATGATCCGAATCCACCCTTCTCCATCCTTCCCTCCCTACCCAAATACCCTTTCCTCCCTTGTAGCCCCCACCCAACCTCCCAACTCCCTCCCCCAGCCCAACCCTCCGCACGCCTAACCCCAGTGCGTGGCATGCCAACATCTCCTCCAGCACCCACCCCTGCGTGCCCAGTCAAAGAGAGAGTTAGAGAGAGAAATAGACCTATAGAGAGCAGAGAGAGCTACACAAAGAGAAAAATAGCACATAAAGGAAACTTGAGAAGAGAGAGAGAAGAAAAAGCAGCTGTGAAGTGTGAATGAGAAAGAGGAGGCGACTATTAGGGATTTAGGGCTTTTTACTATAATTACTAAAATGCCCTTTTCTTAACGGGTGAAACAGGTATTCACGAATTGACACGACCTAACCTGTTATCTTAACGGGTCACTAATGGGTGATATTGATATCAACCCGACCTAATAACCTTGAACCCGAACAAGTAAATTTGTATGTCATTTCGTGTTGTGTTAACGGGTCGTGTGTATTTTTGCCAAGTCTAGCTGAAATAGACTAGCCCATACCACTCACCCTCATTGGAAGACGATTTCACTCTCTCTTGCATTAGTTTACCAACCTTTATATAGCATGGAATTAAAGTAATGGTAGCATCATTAATCTTGTTCTTTTCTTTTGAACCCTTTACAACTTTCTTTGGAGGAAAGCCATGAGGTTTAAGGGGGTGGTCCCTCAGTAGTGTATACATATACTTTTATAGCAACTTCACTTGTGTCTTTGAAAGCCTGGGTGGATTGTACAATTCTACATTTTTTAATTTCCTTGATGTAATGCTTCTAGACTATATCCGAACTGTGATTTGATTGATGCACGGAAGGTCTTCATGAAATCCAAATTTCATAGCTACTCGATGTAGAGGGTACTGCTTGATATTACCAAGTCTAACCTGCTCACTAACCTTCAAGCATCTTGCAAATGACAATAGTTCATCATCCAAAACAGAATCATACACTACCTACATTTCCTCTTCAAGTTAGTATTTAGAAAAATCTGTGTTTTGATTATTTTGAACAGACAAGAAATAAGGACGAGCCAACCACCTCCGGCAGAGTCTAGCTAAAACCACCCTCATATTTTCAACTTCCCCACCATTTACTTTATCTCGTCGAGCCAACCTTGGTTGACCATAATTGATAGTTTGGTTTTGGTCTAAGCTCTAAGAATCTTTCTCAAGCCCAAAATTGAACCAATTGAAATGGTCACTTAAGGGTGAGCTTTAAACCATCATCATCAACATTTAATTTGCTTGAACTTACAATTTTACTTTTCAACGAACCCAAATCTTTATCCATGCTTGCAGGAACAGCTGGTGCAAGCACAATTCGGGTCCTTCTAGCTAAATGAATTGTAATGGACAAAACATGCGAATCTATCACTTCAAGCATCAATAAAAATATCTCTCGACAACCAAACGGCAAGAAAGGCTTCATGCTCAAATGTAGTCTCATTGTTCATGAACCTCTTCAACCATAAGCTTTGGGTGGGTTTCTTGCACGTATTCTTGTTTAGTTTTCATTGAACCTTATTTAATTTCTCTTTTATTTCTTGCAATTCTTCGTTTTCATTGAACCTCATTTTTTTTAAATGATATTAATCATTTAATTTGCACATTTTTTATTTTTTACTTATATGTAATGTTTAAACTATACATAGTGATTCATATATTTACTTTCTTGAATTGACAACCATTGATTTATGCTATTTCTAGAACGCATATGCTTCCCAAAACCTATACCTGGAAATATCATATCTGATCCGTTAACACGACATGAAACAATACTAAAAAATTCAGTGTTCGGGTTGAGGCTTATCGTGTCGTGTTGAAATCGTATGGACCCATTAATTTTCGTGTCGTGTTCGTGTTAACTAGTGAAACCCATTAGTGACCCGTTAAGAAAAAAATATATTTTATGTGATTTTTTCTTATGATATTAATAATTTAATTTGCACATTTTTTATATTTTTCTTATATGCAATGTTTAAACTATACATTTATGAAATAAAACATATTTTTTATTTATGTAATATAATATATTTAATTTAAATTTTTTGTTGAAAAAAATGTATATTTTTTTTCTTAATTGGTGAAACGGGCCGTGTCTTGTCCACCTATAATTTTTCGTGTTGTGTTCGTGTTGGCATTTTTTCACCTATTTGAATAACGGGTTGTGTCTTATTTGATCCGAACTCGCAAAAACACAACCCTTTGCCGAGTTTGTGTGTAGTGAGAGGAAAAGTGGTGTGCATATAACAGTCCTCTTAAAAAGCCCTAAAATAAATTAATGTATGCACAGTAAAAAAAATAGTTTTTCATTCATATATTTACCAATTGAACTACAAAATTAATCTAAGAAACAAAATATATTGTGAAAAAAATAAATCCAACAAATATAGAAAAGAAAAAGCATGTTGATATGCACTGGAACAAACATAATGCATGTTGAATATTGATAGTTGAACACTAGGAAAAGCCCATTCACATGCATGTTAGCTCATGCAAAGTGACTAGTAATACCATAATGCTAAATGTGCCATATTTTTTGTACTATATGTACCACATCTCTAATAGAGATAGTAGAATTTCAAAAAGTTCTTTATTATTTCGTTGGGTACAACTTTGGAGGTTTGTCTACGAAGAAGTTATTCTATAAGGCATGCCCTATACAACATTATTTAACAATTAAATGAGACATCAATATATAGGACCCACCTTATTGTAAGAGAGTGCCTCATAGGGCACGAATTAAGTAGCCAGTACTAACTAATTACATGGATTGTATTAAGATAGGTGACATGCTAAGATGAGCCTATAATTCATGTTGGGTTTAATATATGTTTGTGCTAGTTTCAAATCAGCTCGTGTGTGAGCTTATGAGTGCTTAACTAACCAAAATGTCATGCCCCCAACCCAAAGTGTTGACGGTGGTGTGACTTATATTAAAACTTGGGATTGTCAAAATCTAGGTTTAGGATGAATACCTCAATTACTTTTTTCTTCCCAATATCGGGTAAATATAGAGTATACATCCTAATAGGACAAGGAATATAATGAATACAATGAAGAAAGCTAATAATGTGGAAAACTTAATGCAACAAGCAATTGTAATTCTAGAAAATCTAGGACTCACTTAGCATTCATCCTCAAGTTGGAGCATAGACATCACATGTCTAACTTGACAAATGAGTCAATAAACACCTAGATTGAAACTGCTTTAATAAGAATATCTGTCAACTGATCTTCAGACTTCACAAAAGGAAAATCAAATATCCTGGCTTCTAGTTTTTCTTTGATGGAATGACGGTCCAATTCTGTATGTTTAGTACGATCATATTGAACAGGATTATGTGCAATCTCAATAGTAGATTTGTTATCACAATGTAAAATCATAGTTTTCTTAGGTTTAAAACCCAAATTCTTTAACAAATTCCTTAGCAGTAATAACTCACATACGCCTTGAGCCATTCCTTTAAATTCTACCTTAGCAATTAATTTAGCGATAACTTGTTACGTCTTACTATGCCAAGTAATTAGATTGCCACCCACAAAAGTAAAATATCCAGAGGTTAAACTTCTATATATTAGTAGCAGACCCAGCCTAATTTGCATCAGCGTACCCAACTACATCTAGAAGCCCTTAGAAAATAATAACATTTTACTTGGAGCTGACTTTATATACCTTAAGATACGCTCCATTGCATCCATATGACTTTTCCTAAGACAACGGATATACTGACTCACAACATAAACCATATTTGGACGAATATAAGATACATAAATCAACTTCCCAATAAGTTTTTGATATATCTTCTTATTAGTGGGTACTTGATCAAGATTGGTCGCTAATTTATGATTTTGCTCAATAGGTGTATCACAATGCTTACAAGCAAGAATACCTGCATATGATAACATATCAAGATTATATTTTCTTTGAGAAAGAAATATACCATGCTTAAACCTGGCTACTTAAATTTCAATAAAATACTTAAGATCACCAAGCTCCTTTATCTCAAACTCAGATGCCAAATAACATTGCAATTTAGATATTTCATCATAATCATCATCTGTCACTACCAATTGTCAACATAAATTATTAAGGCAGTAGTTTTACCTCCTTTATGCTTTAGGAAAAGAGTATGATCTGAATTATTTTGCTTGTAGCCAAATTTTTTCATAGACTTAGTAATTAAATCTTCCAATTAAGCCAAGCTCTACTAGATTGCTTCAAATCATATAAAGCTTTATTTAATTTACACACCATACCTCGATTAGAAGGCTCAGACTTAGACATACATGGTGGAAAATCCATATATACTTCATCTTCTAAATCACCATGGAGGAAAGCATTCTTAACACTAAATTATAGTAATAGTCAATCCAGATTTGCTGCTAGTTTCAAAAGGACACACAACGCATAGGCTGGAGCAAACGTCTCTACATAATCCAATCCATTTGACTGAGATATCCCTTAGCAACCAACCTAACTTTAAACCTCTCAATGGTACCATATGCCTTGTGTTTAATGGTAAAGATCCACCTACATCCTACAGTTTTCTTCCCCTTAGGTAAAGGAACAACCTCTCAAGTAAAATTCTTCTACAATGCTTTTGTCTCTTTTGCCAAAGCCTTGATCCACTTAGGATTTGTAAGAGTATCCTGCAATCTACTTGGAACAGATACAGAAGATAATTGATGCACAAAAGATTTATGTGACTTAGATAGCCTGTGAGAAGACACATAATTATTGATAGAATACTTTACCTTGGCTTTTGGGTTAGGAGAATATTGAGTTGGTTGTACGTATGCCTCGAGTAGAACGAAGTGACAATTGATACGTTGGTGATTCGGGTTCAGACATAGTATTAAATAACTCAACTAAATTATGAACATTAGACTCAGGTCTAAAGGGTACCTCTTGAGGAGCATTTGGAAAAGATATGACTGATGGCTCAACAAAGGAGGTTGAAGGTGTACTAGCATTCGGAGTATCTTGAGAATAGGGAACCTGCTCGAAGGTCTAGTGATATATTTTATTTATGAGCAAATTACAATTTAGTACCTCAATTTTACATGTTGTTTCAACTTAGTACCCCAACTTTGAAAACTTGCAAAAAAGTATCTCACCTTTCATTTTGTATCAACTTAGTACCCCAACTTTGAAAACTTACAAAAGAGTACCTCAATTTTCATTTTGTGTCAAAATAGTACCTCCGTTAGTTTTTCTGTCAAAGTGGCAGGGGTATTTTCGTCTTTTCCTTAAATTTTTTTAAAAATAATTTCTTTTTAATAAAAAAATTTCATAAATTTTTTTTTTAATTTTATGAAAATTTTTTTTTATGAAATTTTTTTATTAAAAAAAAATTATTATTTTTCAAATTTAAAAAAAAGACGAAAATACCCCTGCCACTTTGACAGAAAAATTAGCAAAGGTACAATTTTGACACAAAATGAAAGTTGAGGTACTTTTTTGCAAGTTTTCAAAGTTGGGGTACTAAGTTGATACAAAATGAAAGTTAAGGTACTTTTTTGCAAGTTTTCAAAGTTGGGGTACTAAGTTGAAACAACATGTAAAGTTGAAGTACTAAATTGTAATTTGCTCTTTATTTATTACTCGTAAGTGTATGAGTCCATAGTATAGACAGCATTTTTGCGAGGTCGATCCTTAAGGAGTGTTGCAAAATGGAAACACTAGTTTAAACTTAAGTTAATTCATCTATAACCGAGCATAATTTTTTATTTTTATTTTGAGTTTTTGATAAAAGAAACTAAATAAAAATGGTAAATATGGGTGGAAGGATCTAAAAATTGGTATGGAACCAAGGTCTAGGGATCCAAACCAACATGTGCGCACAAACCTAGTAAACTTCTTGTAATTTCTCATAGAAAGGAAGACACCTAATACTCAACTTGATATCCTCACCAAAGGTATTTATATTTTAAGCACAAAATAAATGAATTTTTTATGGTAGATCTTGTTTTTACTTAAGAGTACAAACTCTAAGCATCCCAAATGAAACCAAGTTTTAGTAACAACTAGAGATCAAAGAAAATTGAATTAACTTTAACAATCAAGCATAAATGTGGAAAAGAGGCTTCTAACTACCCATGATACATGACATCATGGGTGAAAGCTTGCTCTTTTCATTTTTATAAACAAAGATCGATCTTTGCACTTTTAAGAACTATGACATGGGAAATTAACCAAAAATTAACTAGAGAATGTTAATGAGGTGCTTCTCTCTTACCTTGATAAGAAGGCCTAGTGACCACCCATGATGAAAATAAAATCAAGGAAAGAAATACTAGAATTAGAAATGTAAGAGAATAAATAAAATATGCTAATAATATTAAAAGACAATAAGGAAATAAGAATAGACTAAATAAAAGAGACAAGAGGAGAATTTAAATAACTAAATAAACATAACATTAAATGAAGATGTGTTATAAAGTAAAAATAAAAGAAGACACTACAAAGCATAAATAAAGGAAAAATAAAGAAGAGGCCTAAGCTAGCACATCCCCTAATGGGCATGAAAAAGGAGAGAGGCCAGAGATGAGGGCTAAAGACTCCTTTAAATAGACAAAGGACTACAAGGAAGAGAGAAAATTTCCATGAAAGAGTAGTAAAAAAATTTGAAAAATGAGTGGACATGTGGCTGGAGTGCATTGGCTGGGAGAGAGGAGAAATTAGCACGGAGAGAAGGGCTGGAGTAAAGCTGGAACAACCTAGAAATGGACAGCTAGCTGGCTCGTGCTCAATGGCTGGAAGAGAAAAGGTGCAGCAACTAGAGAGAGAGAGACGCAAAAAGAGGGAGGAAGCTTCCTCCCATTTGTGACCATTCGACTTCTAGCTGGGCTGGGACGACTACTGTGGCTCTTTGACTTCTGGGCCTGGCAAATTTGGCCGGTTCTCTTTCCTCTTCTTTATGGGCCTTTTTTTTTTGTGGGTTAGGGTTTTCTCTCATTTCTCTTTTGGATTTCTTTTTAAAGCCTACATAATCCAAATTAAAATAAACTAATTAAAAGCAAATAAAATAAATCTAATCTAGAAAATTAAATAAACCTAATAAATAAACTAAATAATTAAAATATGAATAAACTACTAAAAATGTTAAGAAGAAAGGGCTAGAAAGCATAATTTAAAGGTTAAACAAATGTTTATAAAATGAGCTCAACATTGAGCGCTCGCCAGAGGAGGCCAATTGCTCGTTCAAAGGAGGCATAACTTCCTTCCAGTGCCGATTGCTCGCTATCAGAGGTCAAGCACTCGCCAAACTGCTTTTGAATATGAACCTCATCTTTGTCATATACACTACTCTTATGTGTGATCAAATATGCCTAAGTCATGCATGTGCAATCATTAATAAAAGTCACAAATCTATTTTTCCCAAAAAAAAAATCTTTAGATTTAATTAAAGCAAAAGGCTTGACACTTTTTATTATTATTTGAGAGAAATACAGTAATGAATCTTAGCAAAAATAGAACTTTCACATTGAAAATCTAGCTAAGTCTACAACTTGTAAATAGTGAAGGTTTTAAACGCCTAAGATCACTAAAAGATATATGACTTAAACGACAATGCCAAAGCCAACTCTTCTTATTCTCTTGTTTCATACTTTCTTGCAATCGATATGATTGTACCCCATCTTCAAAATAGTACAAACCCCTTTTGCTTTTACCACAACCAATCATTTTCTTTCTGTGAATAACTCGGAAAAAACAATGAGTGAGAGAGAAAGTGACAAAATAATTGAGGGATTTGTTTAGTTGGCCAATGGACAACATATTACAATTCAAATAGGGAACAAATAAAACATGAGTCACAAATAATGATGGATTAAAAAATACATAACCCGCTCCAACAACTAAAGAGGACACACCATTAGCATTGATAATATACGGCTTAATTTGGTAACTTATTAGTAAAAGAAGAAAATTTGGTTCTATCACAGTCATATTGTCAGTTGCACAAGTATATGTAAATTATATATCCAAGTATTATTGGAAGTAGAAGCAATATTACCCAAAACATAACTAGGGTTACTGAAAGTTTAATTTAGGTGATCTATTCACTCAATTAACTTGATTAATTTCACTTTCAGTGATCGGACCCCAATTTTTGGTTTATGTGATCACTCACAAACTAGTCAACCAAACACAACTCAGACGGTCCAGTAACAAAAATATGAAACTTCACATTGACTTCTAAAAACCAAAAATCACTTCAGTAAACAACACAAATCAAACACACCAAGGATCAAGTGACATCCTATACACTCAGAGGACCCATCACAATAGGCATCCTAGTGTTATCCACAACTACAGTGGTGTGTGATTAGCTAAACAGTTATATAAGGCATATATCAATTTTAAGCATATAGCTACAGTACAGATTTGTGTTTAAAAGATGAGTGAGTCAGTAATCATAACAACACAAACAAGGAAGACAAATGCACACAAGATGTTCACCCAGAAAAACCACAAAGGGTAAAAACTGGGGGTCTATCCAGCTGACCAGGCAATCCACTAAATCAGAAGTTCAATACAAAAGAGGGCACTCAGCACACAAGCTCAATCACTAAGTCCTAGACTAAGTGGCAGCTTTCTTACCCCTTTGTGCAACTTCCATTAGCAAGGCAATCGGTCATTCATGAAGAAGGCAGCTCCACTCCAAGCTCATCAACCCATGGCACCAATTCGCACCAAGCTCAGTGGTTTCATCAATGCATGAACATGATATGCAAATGTAGGATTCACAAACAAAGATCAACCTTCTCAAGCTATCGGCATGAAAAGATCGATATTGAATCCTTCAACTTAAATCTAAAATGAATGTGTTTGAAGAATGTATGAAGACATTTAAGCACTCAAACCCATATAGAATTTTAGATTTAACAAAAACAAGTTCAGAAAATCTCTTTGTTATTTTTCAAGAATTAAAAGACCATTTTCTGAAAATATTAAAGATGAGCACTTAGCCTTGAAAATACCCAGCCGTAAACCCAGAAAAATCACGCTCAAAAATTGCTCATCGACACACTACAAAAGATCTGAACAGCATACCCAATATACCCGTACACACCCACGCAACATTCATGTTCGCCCAAGCCACGTGGAAGCCAATCAATGGCTGTCCACAAGAGACGGATGAGGGGCATATTCTCTTTGTCCTAGAGGGGTATCCTAGTCTTACTAAGGATAGGAATAAGGAGCTGTAAAAAGGAATTTTTACTTTAAAAATCAGAAATGAGGAAGATGATGAATAGTGCTGATGTGTGAAGGTGTGTGCGTGAATGGGAATAGATGCAATCAGATCTGATTGCTACAGTAGGGGAACCAAGCCATGTGCAATGCACATGCATGTTTAATAAAAAACAGAACATGGGCTTTCAATGAAATGGGCTTAAAAAATAAAACCCGAAATGGACCTACTGTTGTGACTGTGACTTAAATAACAGCCACTGTACGTGAAAAACAGTGTTCTTTATGATCAGTGAATGACTAGTCAAATAGGCCAAAAACTGTGATTTTCATGAAATGAATGAAGTGCAGTATACCTTGTGTCTTTGTTCATTCTTGACTTCTTCAATACAGCTGAACTTGATCCTAATCTAGCCTAGAGCTTGTGAGAGATTAAATACAATTAAATACAATTGTTTTGACAAGGAACATAGCCAATTTAACAATTCCTAGAAACTAACAGTTACTTGACTGGACATAAGCACCAAAATCATGTGTAGAAGATCCATTGGAAGTAGGTTCAATCACTTCAGAGGATGATGCCACATACTATTTACCACCCCCTAGCCTTTAGTTCTTTCCACTAACCAGGAAAACCATGCAGCTTGAAGCAGGTCTCACGAACATGGTTTGGGGCATGATAATGAGAACACTTTCTGCCAGATTTCTTGGGATCAACCTTGCTATGAGATGGCTCCGTTGCAAACACCACCCCCTCCATAAATAAAACCCTCATCTTATTGGAATGACGATTTGCTTCATAATACACCATGGAAAATGCCTCACAAATGTCTGGTAGAGTAGGCGAGGCCAAGATACGCCCATGAATAACCTTAAGATGTGCATAAAGACCAACAAGAAAAATATAGACATGATCATCATTAACCTATTTAGCACACAACTTAATATCTTTTGCACACTTAATAGCACCGGGACGAAGATAATTAAGTTCCTGCCAAAATTCTACAATTTTCCAAAATAATCACCAATAGATCCACCATTATATCGAGTGGCCATTACTTGACAGAAGTTGATAGACTTTGGAGAAGTCTTGATTGACTGAATACTGAAGTTTCAAAGCATCTAAAATTGCCTTAGCAGTGTTCAACCTAAACAACATAGACAGAACTTTCGTTGTCATAGCACTCAGTAACCAAGATTTCACCAAACAGTCTTCGATCTTCTTCCTATGACTCAAATGAAGGAGAATCTTCAGCAAGCGACGACTTCGATCTACTAATATAAGACCACTGCTTCTTGCCACCAATAGAATAATGAGTGGTTGTAGCCCAATCAGCATAATTAGTACCGTTCAATTAACTTATTAGGAGTAATCGGCAAAGAGATTTCATGTGGAGGAGAAGAATCAACCATAGCCTTCTCATTCTTCGTATCTAACCCGTTAATAGAATAGCTGCCCATAATGAACGACTAGGAAAAAACAACAATATAACTTACAAACACGAACTAGTGCATTACCAAGCGCTCGCCAGGTACTGCCGAGCAATCGGTGGAGGGAAATAATTGACACCTTCCTTTAGCGTAGCGGGAAGAACAAGAAGAAACGTCGCGACCAACACAAGGTACATAATTTTTTGGAAAAATTTCTTCCAAAGCAAACATAATTAAGATAATTAGGGTAGGATAAGGTATAGGGTACTCCAAAACCTAGATCAAAGGCCCTAAGGAAGAAAACCTAAAGCTCTAATACCATGTCAAAAACTAGGTTTAGGAAAAATAACGTAATTACTTTATTCTTCCCAATATACGGTATATATAGAATACACATCCTAATAAGACAAACAATACAACGAGGAAATCTAATAACGTGGAAAACTTAATACAATAAGTAATTGTAATAAATAAATAAAAAATCTAGGACTCACTTAACAGGGATAAATAGAGTTCATTTTTTTATCTCTCAAAGAATGTACATCGAGCCATAAAGAAATTATTGAAACATATTTTATTTTAATGAGTTAAACTTAAAATGAAACAAGTCTCTCACCCAAATTAAACCACACCAACGATAAAAGGAAGTAAATTTCTTTTTTTCGTTTTTGATGTGTAGGTGTATTACTTTAGCATTCCTTCAACATTTTGCTGACTTTGTATCCATGGTTTGAATAATTACTTCTATGAAAGCTTGTTTTGGTTTCTGAGTTTTCCCAGCTTCTTTATGCACCTTGGTTTGGATAATTGTTTTTATGGCTTGAAACTTCTATGTATCATTTTAGGATTTCCTATCATTGGCCAATTTTAGCATTGTACCTTTATTATACATTGGGGTTGATCTTTGGATCTTGAAGTTATTTTCATGAAAATAAAGCATCATTTCAAGTTCATTCACTAAGTCATCTAAATGGAGTGTTTTTATTTATTTTTTTCTTAAATCCATAAGTATAAGAAGCCTTTGTTATGTTTTTCTTAAACACTTCATGCAAAAATTTAATACTTAGTAAGACCAAATAAACATTTAAATCCACATACCAAATGTAAAGTATTTGTTAGAAAAGGTGACTAATGATTAAGAGGCAAAAATAAACTTCAAATGGTTTTGAAATTCCTTGTAAAACTAATGGAATTCGTCGTCCTTAATGGTTGCAAAATTGCCAAAACAAAATGGAGAGGCCAAAGAGAAGAGAACATTCCAAAATATGGTTCAGTATGTTGAAAAGTAAGATGCCCCAAGATTTGTGGGACTAAATTACCTCTTGTATATTTTATTTGTCAAATTGGTGCCCCACCAAAAGTGTCGAAGACCAAAGGCCCTAAGCAGTATGTGGAGTGAAAAAGGAAAAGTGTCTCTCACTTGACTATATCTGGAACCATCCTTCCATGTATATATATTTCCATAAAAACGAAGTCTCTGACTTTCATGGGCATAACTGCATAAGCATTGGGTAACTAACAGTTTCAAATGATCAAGGGGATTACACATATTCCGATATCCAATATATAGCACCCATTTAGGTGTATCTTTCGGCTCTGAATTTAATTTGTGGGTTACGAATGTCATCCTGGCTTTGAATTAATCGAATTTCTAAGCTGCTTGACTGGGGATCATGACCGGCACGTTCATAGTCATTCATTGTCCTCTGCAGAAGGGCCTGTAAGTATTATAACACATAATCAGTCAACCATGGTCCAAGTAAGGGGATCCAGGGTTCCAGTGACAAGGTATATCTGTGAGACAGTATATTCAAGTAACAGTTACTTTTGCCACCAGGTGGTGTAAGCACGGGCAGTACTTTCACGATTGTATTAACTAGTAACCGGCAAGGCCTACAAAAATCACTGAGGCTAATCTATTCATATTCCCTCATAGGCTTCCGAAAATTTACCATTTCCTTGCGTAAATCAAAATAAATAATGACCAAGTAACCTCTATATTTTGTATATCTTCCATATTAAGGCTTTCTTTCTTCTTCTTCTTCTTCTTTTTTTTTTTTTTTTTTTTTTTTTTTTTTTTTTTTTTTTTTTTTTTTCTGTGGTAAGACAAGCTTAGGTACTTACCATGAGAAAAAATAAAAAATAAAAGAAAATTGGTAGAGTTGCAGAACTTTTATTTTTATTTTGTCCAAGAATTATTTACTCCAAGAGGTGTCTATTTCTATAGCTTATCAGGCATTTCAGACAATCATCTTATGTATATGTCATGTGTAACACAATGCCTAGAAGCAGATGTGCGCCACATCATAGAATAAAACAATTCCGTTAGGCCTCGTTTGATGCCTAGAATTGGATTGGATAAAATAAATTGCTAATTTTACGTGTACTTAAGGAAAAAAAAATTAACTTCCTGGCCAAAAAAAAAAAAAGGAAAAAAATTTTTACTTAAAGAAAGAAGATGGATTAATCATAAGGAGAAACTTATCCCTTCCAATCCCCCTGAAAATGGTGAGATAAGTGGGGATAAGTTTTCCATTATGGCTAATCCATGTCCTTCCCATCTTCTTCCTTCAAGTTGGAAGACACCCTTCATCTTCTTCCTAAAAATACACATGAATCTAGTCATTATCCTATCTAATCCAATCGTAGGCATCAAACAAGGCATAAGAATAGTGCTATAGGTATAGCATTACTCTTTTTTCACACAATACTATTGAAGCAATAGTATTCGAAGATAGAGTACCATGTTAATGCAGTTATGCTCTATATATGGTCTTTGAATGTCATAAAATATGCTTCATGTCAAGAGAATCCAAACTTGGTGCTTGTATCTAATTTCTTGTATGCTTTTCAATTTTATTTATTTATTTATCTCTTGATAGATAGTGCCTCTATATGTTTTGAACTCCTACTTAGTCAAAGTTGGAACTCAAAAGAATGCTTTGCATAATTTGAAATACTTCTATATGACAAGTAACTCTAAGAAATAACCAAAGAAAAGGAATACCTGCAAGGATGATACAGCAAGCTCGGCTGCCTTGTCTAGGTTGTCAGGATATTTCTGGGTAGCACAAAGAACAATCATTGATAGATATAAAACTATATTGGAAAGAACTCAGGAGTTGAATCAAAGCCAAATACAGTTTAGAGGAATTACATTGCTCCACCCAAGTAGAAGTGCAGTTGTAAGATCTCCTGTTCCCTGCAAGTGCACGCACAGATTTGTTAATCTACAGGATCTTATGAAGCAAATGTAATAACAAATAAGTGTACTCTAAAGTTGAGTAATACATTTACTTTTACCACAGACTTTAAATGGACAGGATCAACTGACACCAGCATATATAGGATTCCTTTTAGTTAATCCAACAGTTCAAATTAACGCTCTAATCATGCCCACCATGCAGGTCGAATTTCTTGTCAATCCAATATCTCTAACCATTCCATCTATGCTGTATTAGAATTTGTATTTATTATTATATTATGAATGTACCCTTCATGGAAATGATTGCCTATCAGAAAGTTGGTGAGCATTGTGTGCATCACAACCTAAAATCCAATGGTTGGATTAGTAAAGAAGGAATCTTAAAAAGTAAAACTTGGGAGTTTTACACCAGTGTCCATTGGACTTAGCCAAGGTCCCCAGCCAACTACACATACAAACCTATTCAATCAGCACAATTGAGTAATCTATCCCATAAGAGAAATATATCCATAAATGAAGTATGCATCAAGAAGGAAGCCCTTTTGTCCTGTTAATTTTGACAACAAAGAAATTAAATTTCCCTCCCCATCTATTTCTCTCCAAGTCAAACCCAACAAATTTTGAGTTAAAAATGCAAACAAAAATAAAGTTTGACAATGGGCACTACCTATCTGATTTGTAGTCAATAAAATAAGGAGACTTTTATTTATTTATTTTAAGAGGTTCTAGTGTTCTACTAGGATTTCAAAAGAGAAAGTCAACAATATACTCTAAAAATGAAGTAAAAAATCCATAAGAAATCCTTTTTTCTTGAAATGAGATTTCATCCAGGTGCCCACTAATCAAGTAGGTGCATAGGTATATTTAACTGAAATGAAAGAAATGAGACCAGTTACATTGAACTGACTGCATATCATCCAATTAGGCAACTATTAAGAAGTCATACTGTAAAAAATCATGGATCAGAAAACAAGGATAACAGTGCAGGGGTATGTTCTAATTATCACATCTTGATAAATGGTTCAAAGAAATAAAAAAGAAAAAATGAAGAGAGAATTGACTAAAAATGCGGTATTCTAATACATCATATAGTATTCAACAATACAGTGTAAAAGATATTCCTCGTATGCCTTTCATGTGCTATAATAACTATTATATATGAATAAAGCAATTCAGATGAAAAATTAATAAGAAAATTTTCATACCGTGAAATACGCAGGAATTTTAGGAATCGCAATCTTGAATTGCTCAGGAGACAGACCCTATCACATCATCAGTTTAGTGAAAAAGTGAAACGTTACCAATGAAAACTAAGAATGTCCAAGTTTGACAACAATGACATAACTATAGAAAAAATTGTGACTATATTCACAAGAAACACAAACTCTATGTTTTACAACATAAAGCGTACCCTACAAATAATAACAGTTAAAAATCATTTTGATTATAAAATAATCATTAAAGGTTTTTTCTTTTGGCTGGAAACAGTAAAGCTTCACTTAAAAGCAAGCACAACAAACAAACATTAGCTTAAGTCAACCAAACAATAATTACAATTTCAGCAGATGATGCAGAAATTGCATAAAGCTAAGATATAGGTTTCAGTAATTTGTTAGTTAAGAAAGAGATTATTCTTCAAATAAGTATAACTTGTGGTTGTGACTGCCTACTCTGACCAATTTTTCTATGTATCTGCAATATACTTTCAACCTGAAAATCACCCTAAGAAGATCTTCTGCTAATTTCTGAACTTTGATTTCAAATATAATCTAAATTGTGATTTATGAAATTTGTGTAACAGATAATGATGAGAGACACAAAATTGGTTAATCAACAGAATTTTTATCATTACAATACTATTCATTCATATTAAATTCTAGAGAAAGAGAGACTTTTAATCCATGGGCAAAAGAATCTAACTTATGTGATATGTATAGTTTTAGGCTTTTACCTTTAGAAGTTTTTTGGCGTACAAGAAATACTTTTAAGTTTCTGCATATAGAAAAAAATAAATAAATAAACTATCTTCCCCTTTTTCTTTCCTTTGTGGCAGAATGAATAATAAAAGGAACAGCATTGGCATATCTAAGTATTCTAATACTAAACAAAGAGAAGGAAAACCAGACAACAATTTGTGTTCCAGCTAATAGTATGATGCAGCATCATAAAACAGTGAACGCATTCAGTTTTCAACAATTTTCTTTCTTTTTTTGTTTTTTATACAGTTCAATGACCAAGTTTTACTCCAGAGTAAAAAATCCCAAACCTGAACTATAATTTCATTTGTAGAGGCAAACTCACCTTTTCCTTTTGATGACTACCAATTAGAAGAAGATTACCATCTATATTTATGCTTGTAATCACAACCTGCAATAGATCATATCTTCACATTACACCATGAAATATATATATATATATACAGAGAGAGAGAGAGAGAGAGAGAGAGAGAGACAGACAGACAGACAGACAGACAGACGGGCATATGCAACATTAAATAGAAGTGCATAAACAAGTTTCCATATATACAACAAGCTAGTATTGTATTTGAGAAATTTTCCTTTTGGTGCTGCCAATTAGAAGATTACCATCTATATTTATGCTGGTAATCACAACCTGTGATATATCAAGTTTACACATTATAATATGAAATTGAGTGAGAGAGCGCAGATGTAACATTAAATAGAAGTGCATAGAAAGTTTCCACATGAACAAGAAGCTGTGGAAAGCACTTTTTTTTTTTTGAGAAATTTTATTTTTCCCCCAAATTTGGCTTCTTATGAAATTGATTTTAAAAAAATAACAGAAAAAGTACTCTATATGAATCAGACTAGATGAAAAATTTGGGATGTCTTGGACACCTCATCTTCTACTTCAGGAATGGTTTCCTATTTCCTCATAGACTTCAAGTGTCTCTTTGTAGTTAAAATATTTTTCAACTACACTAAGTAAATCAAGAAATCCTTCATGAAGAAAACGACCAAAAATCAATCTTGAATGGATCATGATAAGCCCTCTCATGATGCGCAAAGGGATTCACATCGAACTCGTCACTAGAATATCCATGGCTCGATCCACCATGCTCACTATGGGCTTCTTGATGTTCAAGTCGCAAAGTAAGTTACTCAACTTGTGTTCGAAGAGCTGTTTTAAAAGGCAAGGTGTAGAGGTGAGGCGTTTTATGTCCCGCAAGGCAAGGCGTAGCCTTGAGGCGTTGAGGTATAAGCCTTTCGAGACGTAAATTATTATAAATTAAAAAAACAATTTAATTTATATAAAATACAGTGCACATCAATAAAGCTAGAAAACAGAGCTGATAATAAGTTTGGCCAATTGATCTAACAGTCTGGTTATAAGTTGCTCCATTCTTAAATAAAGATCTTACATTGATAGATATAATTCCCATAAAACTACCACTAAATTGAACACCAGTGAGTTCATATCTGGTAACAAGTTCGGCTAATTGATCAAAGTGGGTAGCTCTAGTAGACCCATTGATCATTGAACAAATTGGGTGGGTAGGTCCAACAGATAAGGAAAAGATGGAAAAGACAAAGAAAGAAGATAGAAAAACAGAGGGAAAGAAGGGGTGTATGTTGGGAACAAAGGGGAAGAAGGGGCAGCTGGTTGGGTTTAAATGAAATCCTAATTTGGGCTGGCTATCAGGCTATCAGGTGGGAGGAGAAGAAGGGGTTGGCTGGGCATGAAATGCACAATTTCATTTAAACAGAGACACGAGAGACAAAACAACATCGTTTTGTCTCAAAGTTTTCAGAAAAAAAAAAAAGGACGCGCCTCTGCATCAAAACGGGTATTTTGCTAAGCAGAGCTCTGCCTGAGGCAACCTGCATCTGCCTCACCTGAAGGCGCGCCTTGAAACCGCCTTTTAAAACATTGGTTCAAAGTGCTTGAAGTTCTTCATCTCTTTCGCCTCTTAATTCTTCCATCATATGGTTTCGGTGCATTCCTTTACCTCATTTTGCAGCCATGCATATGATTAAATGGAGTTGGAGCATAGTTCAAGCTCTGAGAGCAAATGATGTGGGGGTAAGGTTAGCGCACTCAACAAAGAAAAGGAGAGAACTGAGAAGAAAACCTTAATTCACTGGGGAAAGTTCGTATTTTCTCAATGATACTTGCCATCCCCACTTAAACCCTATTTATATTTCAACCGGATGAATTCTAGAGACCTCCTTTATCAACTAACATAAATAAACTACCTTGGAACTAAAAGACTTACAATATCAACTAACCTAATGACATGAATCAGCTTTGAAATACCAAAGGTGCCAACGCATGAGTCCACCATTGTGAATCCGAATTAATGCTCTGCTGCCTTTGCATCAGTATATTAGCCAGAGATTGAAGATAGAAAATCCTCTTGTTCTGGCAGCAAGGCCTACAGTAACAGACCATTTGCAGTGCCATTTATTTATTATTATTTTATCTCTGTCTCTAAGCAAATAAATAGAATTCACTTAACTAATTTGCAACAAATATCATGATACCAAATAACATTGACTCCCCATTGATACAAATATTCAACTAGATCCCACAATTCCAGAATAAAAACATAACCAATGATAGTTTTTCAGGATATAGAGAATTGGGAGAAAAATAAACAAGACCAGAACGAATCTGTCATATAAAAAAGAAGTGAAAGCTTTATTAATGAATAGTACTATTATTAAATAAAAACATTATAAAAAGAAAAAAAAAAAGTGAAAGAATTTCAGGACTTGTCCAGTGAAATATTAAACAAAATAAACATTCTTAAATAATAGTACCATTGATGGTCCAGCAGAATGAAGAATGTTGCAAGCTTCACGACCATCTTTTTCAGACTCAATCCTGTAACAGCATTTAGATATAAATAGGACCTAAAATAAAGGTTTTACTGGTCTAAAGTTTCATTTATTGGCTAAATGGAAAACAAACAAATGCAGCCTAAGCAAAACATTGTTCTTTCCTTGTCCTAATCTAGTATATATGTTAAACTTACTTCCAGTCAATATTTGCAATACTAACAGAAAAGAAAACCAGATGTTGATTAACTACAAGGAGCAATGTTCTATTTGCCTACCATATAATGTGGTATCAGAAATTACCTCAAGTTAGTCAACAGTTCTGCTTCAAATTGGTTGGGAGTCAACATTGAAGCCACTGGGACAACCTTATAAAAGTGCATTGCCAGAAAATAGCCATTAAAACAATTTCATTATCAAGCCATTATACCAAAGTCATTATCAAGTTCTGACTTTTGTAACAGGAAACGATTACAGGAATGGGCAAAAATTCAAGATTAAATGCTTAGGATTGTTATTTAATATTGTAACAACATCTCCCATTCCTACAAAGGATGTGGTTATAGCCAAAGTATCTGACACATTCGTAAAACACAAAAATACGGATATTGGGTCGACATAAATTTAAGTTTGAGCCGTTGTCAACTACTAACATCCAAATAATTAAAAATTTTATCTAACCTTATATATGCTTGCTATGCATATGCACAGATAAAAAAAGTCACATTGCTTACCTTCTCTCGATAGACTGATATCAGCTCTGAAGGGACATAGAGCTTTCCTTCATCACCCATCACTGGATCACAGACTGGGCAAGAAAGGCCAAAGTTATATAAATAAAGATGAAAAAGGCATTATTTTATTCTTTTCTATAGAGAACAAACAGCACATTCCATGGAGCCACAAACCTGCAGAATTCAACTGTTGCCCTCAAGATTAAAAATGATAAGGACAGACTACAATGCATCCATTACACTTGATTTAAATGATAAGGACAGACTGCAATACATCCACAAGTCTACTTTGCAAAAATATTCTATTTATGTCCAACCACTCCACATGATAGTTTCTAGAATTTTTAAAGCCAATGACTTATTTGACAAGATAACTTTCAGAATCCGAAATTACAATTATATGTTCACTTAATTATTATTATTATCAAACTAAGCAAGAAGAATTTATCCTCATGTGCCAAAGAAAAAATACAGTTATGTTCTTTCATCATATATTAACTACTACAGAATCTTGAATTTTAACCATTAGTAGCAACATTTTAATTCAATACATATGGCCACACACCAGTTATTTTGCATTCTTGCATCATATAACAATTAAAACCAAGCAAAGCGAATAATAATCCATATGTATCAAGTAAACCAGAAGAAGGGTTCAACAACGAAAGGCATGAAGAGAAATCCCTTGTATAGGTTAGATTAACATTTTCAGATGTCCCACACAATAAAAATTTCAGAGCTATTGAAAGGATTAGTATACATGTTCTAGACCATGTTTGATGAACGGCATGGACTTATGAAATATTCAATGTTCCACTCACCATATTTCAGTTTTGGGTTTACAGAGCGAAGCCTACTGACAACTTCCAATACAGTGTTCAAAAACGAAACTGAACCAATATAACCTGCAAAGGCATCAACTAGATCAAAGACACATAAATTTCAAAGGAACACAAAATTAGTAATATAAGAAGATATCAAAGATTATCCAAATTAGTTGCTTTCCTAGTTTAACATTTTTTTATCAAGTGTTTTTAATGCTTTGGTTGATGCAATTTAACCTCTTTCCGTTCTCAACTCTGAGGTCAGCACAATTGTGTAAGCCCTCCCAAATAAGGAAGTCACAACGATTACTGCTTTGAAATCTTCCAAAATATATCAATAACCGAAAAGAGAAGAAAAAATAAAAGATGGGAAAGAAAAGAAGGATCTGGTCCTCTTGATTACAATGGTAACAACTTGTTCTAAAAATACAAAGAATAAAAATCGCAGAAACACAAAGAAGAATGAGGTAAGGTGAATATCCAGTGTGACAGTAGAAATGTATGCAAGGTCTTAATGGGTGTTTTCTTTCATGAACATCTATTAGAATGATTTCTTTCAAATTCTACAGAAGTTTGTGTTATCTAATTTTAATATGTGTGTTACAGGTCCAGCATATTAAGCTTGTCATGCTATGTTCATGCATATATATTATATGCGTACCACCGACAAGGCAATCACCAGTCCAAAACATTCAGATTTATCATTTTTTTTTTCCTTTCACTGGCAGAAAGTCATCATGACACATTCACTTAATAATTCCCATGGCCTACATGATCAGATATTCAAAAACCAATCCATGAATAGGTTATTGTACCTGTTAATAAATGAGTGTAGTATAATAAATCATTTGCTTCAAGGCCCTCTATCAATTCCCATAGTTGTTGTCCATTCAAAACTTGACCCTTAAAAGTTGGGTATCCTGCATCATATTCAGATTGATTGAATCACGATCTTACCTTCATTTATACTAGGACACCATGCTTGAATTTAGACAGGTTCATAGATGACACCACACCATATATCAGGGCCTCAGAATTCTGAGACTGTTTGAATGAAGTAGAAGCAGCTTGCCTGTGTGATTTGAGAACTGGACTGAATTAATTGGATCCACATCATAGCCTAATAGTTGCAGGGGAAATACAGCTGATTTATTCCCGACATATCCCTAACGAGAAGTAAAAAACCAAGAATGAATTAACATTAAAACATAATCTACAAAATACACTTAGTTATTCCTGACCCACTTTCAAATCCTCGCATATTTACATCAGGATTGTTAAAGATTCACACAGGGCAGGCAACTATGGCTAGTCCACTTCGAGGAAAGTGAGAATATTTAGGGAAGGGAGACGGTCAACTATGGCTAGTCCATTTCGATTTCTCATAATGTACATACACATAATACATTTTATTATAATAGTAAAGCATGAACTACTTGGTTAGGTAAAGCATGAATTACTTGGTTAGGTAGTATGAATTAATGAAACAACATAACTTGGACCCTTCACTGAATGTGAACCAAGGAATATAAAATGATGACTGGAGGAGGTTATATGCGTATTTGATAGTAATCATTAGATTTCAGACCATGTCAATGGCAGAACTTAGTTTCTAATGAGTAATGCATGGTGGCACAAAACAGCCAAATGGCTTTATCATTAGCAGCATAGGAAAAATCTGGCAAGGCCATGTCCACCCCAGGAAAATCACCACAAAGAGGAAACATATGGCTGTTTAGATCTATGATTAAGTAACAAATATCTGTTAAAAAGTACGAAAGTTTACATATGAAAAATTTTAAATGTAGCATAGCTATACCTTTTATATGGACTAAAATCCATTGCAATTACAATTTACAGCAAAACAGTTATACGCAGAAAATCTAGTAAGCTATGTAGAATAGGGGTAAATGTATAATGTATTTTTCGCTTACTTATAACAAACCCAGCAACTCCAGTTTGGGATATACCATATAATCCATACTTCATTACAATCTAATATGCCATTATTTTATTTATCTCTAGCAATTATTGGTCTATACAAATCTTAAAGAAGTTTGGTACTAATGCGAAATGTGTAATTGAGTACAAACTTAGAAGACTATGCCTTGAAGTAACAGTCAAATAAGCAAATAATTTATCATTCCATTTTGTCATCCACACATATACAATTTATATCATAGAAAATCGCATGCAAATAAGAACAAATTAAGGTCAATACTGGCATGCATTCATACAGAAAGGATGCATTCAACAACACTAAAAATAAAAATAAAAAAAATAAAAAATAAAAAATAAAACCCAAAAGAAAAAAAAGGACACGCAAAACTTCACTTGGCCAAAAATTATCAAATCAATCAAGTCACCAAGCTGAGTCAAGCTGAATATCTAAACTTTCTTGTAAGCTTCAAATTTTGCAATTTTCTTCATTTTTCTCAGTGGCTAAACACAAAGAGAACCACCAATACCTGGACTGTGTGTGATTGAATACTTAGAACTCGACCAGTCTCGGAGGGCAGAACCAAGGAAAGGATCGGAGGAGGAGCCATTCCCGAATGTCTCAAACTTCGCGGGCTTCCCAATGTTCAAATTCAATAAAAAGGATACAAAAAAAGGTCAAGATCAAGGTCAAAGTGAATCTGCAATACGAAATCTGAGAAGAATGAAAAATTTTCCAGGCCAAAATTTTACCGGAAAATATGAGTTTCCCGGGAAATTGTGAATCGGAAGAGGTTTATGAGCTCAGACTGAAGCAACATACGGAGTGAAAGGGATTAAACGCGTTCGTTTGGTGACGGTATTTATAGCGAATAGTGTGACGTGCAGTTTTGGAGAAACCACGCAACTGCCACGTGTTAGGTTTTGGGTTCGTGGAATAAGAGGTGGCTGTTTTATTCTCGTGAATTAAGAGGCTATTTTGGTAAATTTGATGCATGTGCAGGTGGAATCTGAGTTGGAGCGTTGATGGGTGCTAATTGCGAGGTTGGATTGTTGGGAATGCGGACTAGATACAAGAGAATTTTGTGATACTTTGCGTGCTGGTTACTATGGACGATGGAGCTCAATGTGGTTTTAGCAGGAGTAAAATTTCAGATTTTGCATAAATTTTTTAATATATAAAAATTTAAAAAAAATTTAAATTTTGATAAAAATTAAATAAAAACGATAAAAATTGTTATTAAAATATGAAAATTTTGAATAAAACTTTATTAAATGTTTATTTAACATATTATCTCATATATTGATAAAAAATAATTGAAGAAACCTAATTATATAATAGGTTTCATATTATATAAAATGAATATAATTCGTGTTGGAAATAAATATTGTTAAATAAAATTAGTATACTCTTTATACTTTATAATCTATACATTAAATCTTATATACTCTATATACTTTATATACCCTAATATTCTTTATATTTTGTAATCTATATACTCTATAATCTATATTGTTTATGATATGATATAACATATTAGGGTTTAGACCCTTTAGAGTATTTATTTATAATTTTTATATAAAAATATATTAGAGTTTAAAATTTAAAAATAACTAAACGAAGTCTCAAAAGAGTCAGACGAAACCCCAATTTTTTTTTTCTTTCCAAGATAAGGAATATTACTATTCGTTCATGTTACTATATATTTTTATTAATGTACAAGCATTTAGTAGTCGTATTAATTTAGGTTTTCTCTCTTGTTACTTTTAGATTAATTTCTATTATTTTTGGTTTTTGGCATCTGATTTTTTGGGTGTTGTTAAATTAGTCTTTAATTTAGTCTCATAATTTTAAGAAAATAGTTGGTGATGAGGGTTTTTAAATTAATGTTGACCAAATATGGTCATAACCTATGTGCTGGCCAAACTACTAAAGATCAACACCTAACAATTTTGGCCATCACCTCTTGGCATCTGAAGAGTACTAACTTTTGACATCTGAACACGTACCCACCAATTTTTGGCATCTGAAGAGTACTAACTTTTTTTTTTCTCTTTTCTTTTTTTTTCTCTTTTCTTTTTTTCTTTCTTTTCTTTTCTTCTTCTTTCACTTCATTTTCCTTCCCTTCCCGTGACTCTTCTTCCCTCTCTTCTATATATGCTGGGACATTCTCTTCTCTCTCTCCTAGTCCCAGCCCATCTCTCTTCTTCCCTCTCATTTCTCTCTCCCAGCCCAGTCGCGTGCATCTTTTCCTCTTTCCTCCTTCATCATTCTCCTCTTCCTCTTCTCCTCCCCGATCTCTTCTCCTTCCCTCCTCGTTGGCTGGGTTTATTTTGTTTGTTTTTTAACTGTTGTTTACAGTTTTGCTGGGTTTATTTTGGCTAAGTTTGAATGATTTTTTACAGTGTTGTTGGGTTTGGACTTTGGACAGAGAAGGAGAAGATAGATAGAGAAGTGGTGAACAAAATTTCAAAAATTTCCGCGAAATCTTCATAAAATTTGGACGAATACTTGTTAAAATTTCCCTATCTCTAAAAAACGAAATTTTATTCCTTGGTTTTTAGTTAGTTAATTCCAGTAATAGTTTCTAAATTTCTTTCTCGATTCTCACATCATCACAATTCATATGACCATTTTTTGAAGGGCATAACTAGAGGTGTACAATAGGCTCATATGTGCTTTGTGTCGTATTTGGGTCAAACTGTTCTAATTATTTTAAATTTTAAGTCCAACACGGCCATAACCTAACCTATAACGGATTGTGTTAGACTCATGTTGGGTCAAGCCGGCCCAATTAATTATTTTGAGTTTATATTATTATTTAAAAAATAAAAAAATTAATTTTTAAAATTTATTAACAATGTAAGTATAAATATTTTAAAGATAGAAAACCTCGCCCAACCTGATTCTTATGTACGAGTCGAACCGACTTTAAATGGACCGTGCACGTGCCAGACTCAGGCCAGCCCAGTTGGATGTACACCTCTAGGCATAAGCGTCTATGGACACTATTAATTTCCTCATCCTCTCACCATGGTTATCTCACCCAGCGTCCTTACATTCACACCATATTCCACACCGCTCTTATATCTTCTATGTATCACAAAATCGGTTGTAAAATTTATTTGGATTTAAGTAACTAACCTTGAAGTGAAAAAAAAAAATTAGAGAATTGAGCTCATCCAATAGATATGCTTTCCATTAAATTATTTGGAAGTTCTAATTGAATGAGGTATTGTGGCTGGGATTGCTCAGCCAACGAAAAACTTCTTAGACATATCCCATCGTTGGGATAAGTTTCGAAAATAATTTATGGCTAATACTATATTATTATTCAATGGATATATCTTCTACTAAATCATTTACTTTTTATTTGTTTCAAACATACACACATATATCCTGAAAAATAAGGCTAATACTATATTATTATTCATATAATTATATATGTATAAAGTATAAATTATTGTGTATCGTATAAAGATACATGCTAACCAATGCACACACACACACACACTTTTGGTATATGTAATCACTAATTATTTATATTTTTTATATTCAAACATAATATAATATATATATATAAAGGAGTGCTCTAAGCTAAGCAGTTAGTAAGATAATATGATGCTAATTATCATTTTGAGCTCACTACACAATGTAATTTCATGATTTGGACTGTTTATTTTTTAGGCTCTCATTCAAAGATCATCCTTAGAAAAAAGCAACAAAATCGGAAATTGTTTCGCCAACTATTAGTAAGCTAATTGTGCTCATGTAAATGAACGAACACAAGTTTTTTAATAAAACATGAAATGATTGTAATTATAATCAAATGGCTAAATGATTTCATATTTGGTTGATTTTTTGCAAGGTTAATCTTTGATTAGAGACCTAAAATATGAACAGTTTGGATTATGAGATTACATTGCGTAATTGGTCTAAAATGGTGGTTAGTATTGTATTATCTTACAACTAGTTAACTCTAGAGCATTTTTGTATATATATATATGTACATTAAATTCCTAGTAGATTACTAAATAAGCCTAGAGGGGGGTGAATGGGTTTTATAAAAAATTTATCCAATTTTAATTTTACCAAGTTGATTAATTAAGCAACGAATTAAATCAATAAGAATCAATCACCAAAACAAAGCAATCTTAAACAACACCAGAGATTTATTGACGCGAAAAATCATTCATTAGGTAAAAACCGCGGAACCTAGTCTAAATAAACAATCCAATTTGATAACCTGAAAAGATACATCCATTGACTCCATCCAAACCCTAACTAGACTCATTTCAAAAAATATGCTGACCTTAAACCACATGTAGCTCTTCAATCATGATAATTGTATGAGACCTTCTTGCCAACGCCGTGAAGAGAAGAGTTCATAGACCTAGCATCAATCTTGATGCTTAAGTTTAATCCTTGATAGAAGTTTAATGAATGAAGGTGATAACTTGAATAGATTCACAAGGGACAATTTATTCAAATTATCTATGCTTATGCATGATGAACTATTATCCTATATAATTAGTGTTTATGCAACAAGGATGTTTAGATAATCGAAATTACACTAAACTCTAGAAAGCACAATCTCTCAAAAGTGTATAATATACGTGAACACCTAGCTTTATAAAAAAATATTGGTATTTATAAAAAATAAGACCTTAACAAAGTAGGAAATAAGTCACAAACTTTGTAGGAAAATATTAGAATTGAAATTGGACTTAAAAACTTTTTGGAACAAGAAAATAAAACAAAAACCTTATAGGAGAAGGAAATAAGTTATAGACCCTATATGCAAAGTTTAGAGATGAATTAGGAATCAAAACCTTGTGGAAAAAAGACTTAATAAACCTTAGAAATCGTCAAAAGTTCGGTGAGATCGAATTTATATATGTTTAGTAGAATCGATCCTACTGAAAAACAAAGGTTTTGGAAGATGGGTCCTCTGAACAGTAGGATTGAACATCGAATCATACATTTCAAGGTCTTTAAGTCACATTCCCTACTTAAGAGATTGAACAACGAATCATACCTTTCAATTTCGCTTTGATCTTAAACCTTGATCAACATGCTTCACTTCACACTTCTCTTGACACAATCTTGATCTCTTTGACTCATACACTCTAACCTAACTTAATGCTTACATAATGATGTGTTTTGTCTTAGGAAATTGTCAATTACATTATCTCACATTAACAGTACCTCATAACCATTTTTTGTTTTGGTCAGATCATAGTAATTTTTGGTTTAGTGATATTTCGAAGATATGAAATGTGATAATTCCAAATTATTGAAATTAAAAAAAAAAATCCTTATGTAATCACCTTATATGATACTTATAGTACATGGCTCTCTTGAGCACAATATGCATTTACCTTACATATCAATATATACTTGTATTATGTCATATATATAAATTGGTCGGTAGGCGTGTCACACTGTTTACACAAAAGCAATATCAATAAACTAAATATCAACACTCAATCTATATTTGAACTATTTTATTCGCATATTTGTTCACAAATAAAGGAAATTAGTTGAATTATGTGATCACCGTGCATGCTCTAAAGTTAGTACTGTCCATAACCTTTTCATAAATACGCTTCAAACATTTTATTTTGTTAACAAGTAGTTATTGATCGCAATAATTCACTTTTTTAGCATAGCCGCACATGTCAGACAATCAATTTCCTTTTATTATAATAACAATAATGACACATTGACATCATTACTGTTAGTTATTGTTCACAAATTGACATCATTACTGTTTAGTTATTGTTCACAAATTTGTTAACAAGTTCTTGAACACCGACATAAACAAACATCATAATTTTGGTTGAATAATAAGTTTATTAAGATTGCGGTTTGGCCGGGAAGACAAATTCTTAGAAAAACATTTTAAAATATACTACTAATTCTCATTTAATTCCATGCTAGTAAATGCTCCTCCCCAACATGCATGTAAAGTAATGAAAGCTTGACTGAGATCTATATCAAAGAGATACACCCCGGTCATGGCAGGTCCGTGGATTTTGGAGGCCTTAGACAAGATTAAAAATTGAGGCTCTTTGCTCATATAATAACTAAACTGAGTTGGAAAAAAAATTAATAACAAGCAAATTTTATCAATATAATTATTTGTTACAAGCTATTTGATGCAACAAAGACATAGAAGCGACTCAGAAGTCACAAAAGAGAAGCATCTACAACTAAAATAAGCCAAAAAACAGAGAGTCCAAACTGCCAAGCCATAACAAAGATCCAACAACCATTCAACATGAAGTAGCCACCTGAAGCAAAAACAATAAAGAACAGCATCCCAAAAGGAGTAAAGAACCAACAACAGTCAAAGACAAAAAGAAAAAACAAACAGTTGTATGTGGAATCAAAATGAAAAAATAGAACATCTCCTAAAATAATCTTAAAACCATCTTTCTTGCATTTTTAGCTGCAAAATCATTAATCAATCATGCAAAATTAAGCTTTTTCAAAAAATCAATTAAAGCTAGCCCATTTAATCTTTCTTGTGACATGGTTGATGGCAAGTAAGATTTTAAAAACTTCAATTTTGAAAAACTCCTCTTAATAGATGCAACTGTAACATGTATTGTTAATAAAATTCTATAAGCAACAGTATCATTTGGAAACAATTTAGTTTTTTTTAAAGAACTCAATATATCCCTACCTGTGTTTACTTCGTTTGGAAGAGTCTCTCAAATGATTTTTAAGTCTACAAACAACTATTTCTCGTCAAGATCAGTAACATTGCCATGTTTTAAAAATTTTTCAAGATTAACACAAGATGATTCCAAAAGAGTTTCATATAAATGACTTAACTTCTCAAAACTAAACAAAAAACCTAAGAGATCCTCAAATTTTTTATATTGATCAAACCTTCTATTGAGTGAACCAAGTGCTTGATCAATAATATACATAAAATAATCAATTCTAAAGGAATTTTTAGCAGATGATGGAGCTGATTGTGTGGGTTTCTCATCAAAATGCTTCTTTCTATAGATTGGATGACTTTCTACAAAAACGAAATCAATCTTCATTTCATTATAAATTTCTTTAGCAATAATCATAGTTTTTTCAAAACCAGTTTCTCTATATTTTAAAAAAACTGAACTTATCTTTTTACTTGATCTATATCAACATCAATTAACATGTTTTTAGATTGCAAAATTTTTGCTAACTAAATTAACAATAGACAATATATCATACTAAATAATAATAGCTAACAAAAACTCAAAGTTTCCTAGTCCATTTGTTTCTAAAGATCCAGCTTCACTCTTAATTTTGGGATCATTGTATGTTTCATCTAATTGAAGTAAAGCTTCTCTTATGTCAACCACTTGAAATCTTATTACTTTAATACTTTCAACACAACTTTTCAAACGTGTGGTTGACAATGACTTAAGAGTGTGGTTTTTTACATTATCTGTCAAAAATTTCCAAAGCTTTGTGGAATGAGAAAACACAATATGAAGACGTTGGATGACTCCAAAAAAATCTATTACTTTAGTAAGAGTTTGCAATATCACAAAGTAATGTCAATCACTCTCAAGTTTTATTAGTCTCACCCTCATAAAAAAAACAAATTTCCAATGGAAGAATCTCACAATTTGCATCTAATGCAACTGCTGCCAGAACCACACTACCAAATGGACCTTTAAAATGAAACTCATCTTGTCCAATAAATGGTCTACACTAATCCCTTTGTGCTGGAAAACTAATAAAAAAAATCTTTTAAAATTTGGATTATGTGATATCATAGTTTTGTGAGCATTAATCTTAACCAAACCATTTGTTTTTCTTATTTTTAAAACATTTTCATATTTATACAACTTCCTATAACCTCCCCATGATCCCCATCACTTTTTGCATAAGCTATACTCTTGGCCCTGTACAGTTTACTCTTCCCAGCCTTAACCCCCATGCCTTTTTCTCAACTCTAGCTTTTCGCAACACCTCAATACTTATGTCAAAACTAGACTGCAACAAAGTTTCCATTTTCTCTGCAATCTATGTAGCACTAGCCTTATAGTTCTTATTGGTTTTTTTGCATGTATGTTTTTCACCATACTTCTAAATTTTGAAAGAAACGTCATCATGCATAGTGGAAGCATGAAAACTCCATAGCAAGTTTGGTCAACACCCTTGCAAGTGACCCTTGTCCTCTCATTTTTTAACTTTTCCAAAACAAAACCCTCTTGAATCACATAATCCTTAAAGATGTTCCTAAAGTGATCAACATTATCAAAAATATATCCTTTGTGCAAAGTAATATGCTCATCAACATTAGCCTTATACTCTTGGCCCTTCATATGCATATTCAACTTGGACATAGCATCATCATCTCTTGAAGAAGCACTGATTCATCCTTTAATTGATCTTCATTATTAGATTGATAACTTGACAATTTATCAGAATTACCATTATTAGTAATTTCACCACTAGAGTCACAATCCTTCTCATTAGGCATGAAATACTTTTCATTCTCCTCATCCTCTTCACTCTTCACTCCAACCAAATCTTTCACCTGCCTACCTAAACATGTCATCAAATTGATTATCAACTAACTCTTCATCATCTATTGGAAAAGTAGAAGATGGTTTCAGTAATGATATTGAGGATTGTCTTGGTGAATGTATCGGGCATGGTCTTGGGAAAATGGTGATGGGAATTGTCTTGGTGATAATAAATAGTATCCATAAACGTTGTTGCCCATAACAAAATGGTCACGTGAGAGGCACATAACCAATTTTGACAAAAATATAAACAAAATATACATAATGAACTAAAGTGGGAAAACTGGAAACATTTAAGGACTTCTCGATTTAAAAAACCAACTTAAAGGACTAAACTGTAAGGCATGGAATGGGTTGGGTTGGCCCATATCTGCCAAACAACTGACCCACCCGACCAACCATCTTTGGTGATTTCCCAAAACAGACAACTGATCCGATTGTTGTGGGTCAGTTGATGGTCGAGCACCCGACTTTGTCAGTTGAGGTTGAGTCGGTCATCCAACAACCGACTGAATTCAGTTTCTTGATAAAATCAAACAACTTCCTAATAAAATCAAACAATTATCCATATGGATTCAGTTTCTCTAAACATCTCCGTAATTATTAATTTCTTGATTAATTGGAGTTTCAATAGCTTGCTTTGAAGATCTCCACCATGGTTCCATCTAGAAGCCGATTTAGTGCGCCATCCTCTAAGCTTCATGAGCTTATGGAGCAAGTTAGTAGGGCAATCCGAGATCGAAACAATGATCCATTTGTTAGGTTGGAAATTCCCGTAAGGTGACGTCGTAATATTAGGGATGTCGTCAACGTTGGATTCGAGCTTGGGGAGCTAGATCTTCTCGAGGGTCTAAGTATGGGTCTGGAAGCAAACTAAGGCGGTGGAGTCGCTAGCGTTGTAGAGGATGAAGACGACGACGATAGTGGCAATGAGGAGGATGACGATGACAATCAATCTTGCAGAGATTGTCAGAGACATATGTGGAGAAATTAAGTTTTGGAGCGAAGGAATTAAGGAAGGCTCTGATATGAGAGTGAGAGTTGTGAGAGAATTTAGGGGATTTGGGTGTGGTGACTGATGAGAGAAGATGAGAGATTGAGAGAGGAGAAAGACTGAGTTCTTGGACTTGAGAGATAGACACACATCTCACTCAACTCCAAAGGCCCACATTTTTTAATAAAAGTTGGTTGCATGGTCTGTTGTCTGACTTTCACTAATTTTCAAAACTGACACCTAAACTGACTTTACCGAATCGGGTGAAAACAACCGAACCGATTTGGTTAGGTCAATTGTCGGTTGCATATCGGCCACAAAAATGGGTCAATTTTGGATTGATTATTGGGTAAAAATTGACCCATTCCCACACCTAGACTAAAGTGAGAATGTGGAAAAATTGAAGGACTATTGCTCCAATTAAGCCAATTTAAAAAGTTAAAGTGGTATATAATAAGAAATAGGTGTGTAGAGAAAAGATTAAGGATGTGCAATGCATATTGATATAGCAGCACTCAAAAAATCATGTAAAATATAGAGAGCAAATTGTTGGATAGGAATGAAATTTCCCTTAAAAAAAAAAACCCAATATTTTATTTTGTAGGAAGCAGCAAACTGAGCAGACAGAGATGGTCCAAACAAAAAACTGATCAGACAAAGCACCATTTTCTTCGGCCCCAAATCTCTGAACCTCTCTGTCCTCACTCCTCACTGTGCCCTTTCTCAAAATGAAGCGAAAGAAGTGGTCCGAGCTCGAAGAATGGACCCTCCTCACCAAGTACTCCGAGCTTCTCAGTTCCGGAGCTCTAGCCAAGCTCAAAACCCGTGAGAAAAAATTCAAACCCATAGCGGACCACGTGAACTCCGTGCACCACTTTCAGGAACCAGTAACCTTCCCCTTCAAATGGTCCTGGCGCGATGTCTCAATCAAGGTCCAAAACATGCGCCACCAGTACCTGGGTGTCAAGCAGAAGATCCGGGTCTCCAAGGATGAGTTCAACTGGAAAGATGGCGAAAATCACTGGGAGAATTTCTTGAAGTACAAGGAAGTGTTTGGGGATGTGGAGCTTGATGTGAAGGGAAAGAGGGCGTGCGAAAATGAGAATCTTGATGTTTTTGGGGACTGTGGGGACTTGGGGTTTGGGATTGACTGTGAGGATTTGGAGGAAGAAGATGAAGAAGAAGAACAATTGGAGGAAGAAGAAGAAGAAGAAGAAGAAGAAGAAGATGGTAGTGGTGGTGGTGATGATAATGGTGACGACGAATTGGGTAGGAGTGAAGGCTGTGAATTTGGGGGTGAGAGAGGAATTGGGGAAGTGGGTTTTGCTCAAAAAAGGAAATTGAGTAAGGTTGGATTACGTAGGAGGTTGGGACTGGTGGGTGCACAAGTTTTGGACTTGAGGAATGTGGTGGTGAAGAGGGAAGAGAGGAGGAGGGAGAGGGAGTGTAGGAGAGAGAAAGGTGAGGCTGAGAGAGAGGAAAAGAGGAAAGAAGTTGAGTTTAGGAGAGAGAAAAGGAGGAGTGAGAAGGAGGAGTGGTTGGAGGATAGAGAACTGGATTTGGAAGAGAGGGAGGTCATGTGGGCAAGGAGAGAATTCGAGAAGAGGTTGAGGCTAGAGAGGGAATTCGATGAGGAGCGGCAGCGGAGGATGAGGATGGAGGAGAAGAGGGAGGAGGAGGAGTTGGAGTGGAGGGAGAGGATGGTGGGTTTGCAAATTGAACATGAGAAGCAAATGATGCAAATGCACGCGGAGGCATGCCAGAACCAAATGCAGATTCTTGGGGTCATGGCTAGGCTTGTTTGTCAATTTTTTGGGTCGGTGAATGATGGGTTGGGAGGTGGTTTGCCGCCTCAGGTTTTGCAGAATTTGCAGCATCCAGGGGGATTGGGTGACAATGGGAAGCCGGAGGCCAATTCGCCTTCTGAGTTCCTCTAGATGTAATTTAGACCCCTTGTCACATACAACTGCTGTTATAGCTCTATTGAAATGTTAATAAGTTGATTTTTATCTTATTTGTTATCTTTGTCGTATCATAATGAATTGTTTTCAATGCCTATACATGCAGTGACTATTGTAAGTCTGGAATGATGGATCTCTGTTTATTTTGAATTTTATAATGTCATTTTCTTTCACCTTTCAAGCAGCAGTTATATTCTTTTTCCTACATGTTGAGTTTTTGTCATATTAGTACGACATCACATGAATTATGCTCATGAACAAATTATACATCTTTATATTCTCCAAAAGAAGGATTTAAGTCTCATTATGGTTGAATGACTTCATAGGGTGTTTCATCTGTTCAGGTAACAATATCATTGCTGTCTTTGCAAATTAAGAATGAAAAGGTTTTTGTTACATGTGGGGAAGCCTTCCAGGTAATGCTGGGGCCTCTGAATCTGTACTATGTAATATACTTATGTTTTTAGTTTTTCTTTTCTTCTAAATGTATTTTTCAAGCTTTTCAACTGACTTCTTGATTGGTTTTCATCGATTGGTTTCAAGCTTTTCAAACTGTAGTTGTGTGTGTTTCTCAGCAATCAGCATTGAGAATTACATAACCCTTTGGTAAGTTGATCATGTTTCTCTTTCTTACCTTTTCTTTTGGCATAAGATAGTTCTATTGTTCTAGCAAAGATAGCTTCCTGTGTAGAATTCCCTGCTATGAAATCGTTTTAGTGTTTGTGACTGGGATAAAGAATCTGAATCTTAAAAGGATTTGAAGCTTGCTTTTCTTCTTCCTCTCTGTTGTTTTAATTTTCTTCTTCTTCTTCTTCTTTTTTTTTTTTTTTTTTTTTTTTTTTTTTTTTTTTTTTTTTTTTTTTTTTTTNGATTGAATACCAGTTGATGTGGTCACCTACTGTTTTGGGAATTGTACTCTTGATCAATGTCTGTAAAAGTTATATTCATATTCAGAAACAATATAGGGATTCTTCAAGGTAAATCTCACCCCTTTATAGTTATTCTCCAAGCTTCGAGGGAATTCATTGAGATAGAAGAAAAAATAAGAGGGTTTTCACGCATGCTTTGCAGGTCAAATTTGAGGTCACGAATGATTTTTTATTTTTTTTGTTATATATAATGAATGACTTTTGGATTTTCCATAACTATACTTTCCTTTGCAGGAGCAATAATTATTTCCTCCACAATACTATATATGAAAAAAATTCTCACAGATTCTATTAACTGCTGCATATGGAAACAGCAAAATTCAACTTTTTAAGCTATTACAGGTTAAGCAAGGGGACACTAGTATTGTAGTAAATCTTAAGTGGCCATGGAGCTACCAGATTAGGGACCTGTTACAGTAGTCCAAGCTCTGTCTCAGAATTTGAAATATGGCCAAATAGGGGCATGGATTATGATGGATGTAACCCTTGGCTACTCAACTGGGCTTCCCTTTGCCCAAAAGTTGAATCTAATAGATGCACATTTGTCATATGAAATTAAGTTTAGTATACAAGTAGCCCTTCTTCTTTTGGTTGTATACTTTACCTTTAAATTTAGTCCAAGGAAATTCCAGCAAATCAGGGATTGTTCAGTGTGCTTTGCTCTGCTTTGGATAAGTGGTAAGGATGCTGAAATTTCTAAATTGGTCGTAGCTCTTGATTCATTTTGACTTGACATGGTTGATTTAACAATTGCGCCACTTGAGCATTTGCAGTTGACTGCATCAACTTTTGTTTTTGTTTTGTTGTTTTTTTAATTTACTTTAGGTGGTTGCAGAGCGGCCTGAGATCACAACTTTCAGTTCTTCAAATGAGAAATGGAAAGTCATATTTGATTGTTTGGTATCAATGCTTGGTAATTCCACACCTTTCATGTTAGATAAGTATCCCCATTCCAATATTTGAGTTATTTTGTATACATGAAATCTTGAATTTAATTATTGAATGGTAGCTGTTCAAAGGATAACAGGATTTTAAAATTGTTTGTCTTACATCACCTGTACTGACTAATGAATATAGTATCAAGCCACCATTGACGACTAACGAATATGGCATAAAATCATCTTAACGTCTTGTGATATACATGCTCCTCTCTAGAGTTAAAAGAATTAGTAACATTATGAAATTTTTTGTAAATTATAAAGGCCTGCAATCCGTTTTCTTTGCCCAACTTTGATAGAATGCAGTAAATCCCCAAACCTATATTTTGATGGATCCGAAGACGTTTCTATTCCTTTGAGACCATGCAATGGGAATTCCAAGATTGTATTCACATGGACGAAATCCCATGTCAGTTGTGTATAGGCTTGCAAGGTATTGGGCTCAGGAAGGCGCTTATCCAAAAAAATCAGTACTCACATCTGAGTTGGGGGACAGGTTAATATATAATTTTTAAACATGAGCTCCTTGAATGCTTTGATAACAGAATGCCTCCATATTTCACATTCATAAAGCAATAAATATTCTTTGGTTGAACTGGGGTGAACTGAAGAAGTATTAGAGCAGTATATTTTAAAATGAGAAGATATGGATGATATTTTTGAGGAATTTCCAATTGTGTGATTTCTAGTGATCTGAGAGGGACAATGATGGTCCTTATTTATTTCAGAATCCAATGCAAGAAAATTTGGTTGAATGATTTGACAATACCTTGCATCGTGAAAGAGAAAAGAAAGAAAGCTATATATACCTTTGATCTAGCAAGTTAAGGTTGCATGTCTGGAACAATTAGGCAATTTGTTTCTTGATAAGAGATTAGAGGGAAACATATATCATGGAAATTATATAAAAATAATACAGGACAGTAAAAGTAACCTTATAAACTTTTCCACCTTATCTTGTTGTTGAGATAACATTTCATGCAGAAGATAACAATGCATGAACCTTGCTGGCTTCAAAATGGGTAGCTGTGGCAAAAAAGCATACCTGATTTTATTTTATTTTTTTTATATAAATGACATTTGTTATTTTTGAAAGGATAAATGAGGAGCATAATGAGACTTGGACCATGCATTTGGTGAACTTTCACACCTCCACATTGAATAAATGGATTAGAAGTTTCCACCTCAAAACACTAAAAAAGTAATGTGATTCATTATGAGACTGTCATGTTGTTTCGTTGTGCTGCCCCAAAATGTGTCACACACACACACATTTACATATTCTTGGTTTTAGTTTCTCCCAAAATGAATGAGGACCATGAAATATGCGCATTCAACATTTAATATATTACAAACCTGTTGGTTTAGTTCAGCATGTTTAAGAAGTAAGGCTGAAAGGAATAACTGATATGAGTGACAACTAATGATGCTTTATGCTTGAAAATATTGGGCAATTAAGAGGCAGCCTATACATTACATGAGTTTAGTGGAGATGAGTTGTTAACATATATGAGTGGCAACATGATGAAAATAGAATGACAAACACAATTTGTAACTCCCACGGGGGAAGGGGGAGTTGCACTTTTGGATGAGGGAGATTACTAGAGATGGTTTGATCATGCATGACAAAAACCTACGAGCATACTGGTGTGAAAATTTGATTCTAGTTAAAGGCAATAGGGGTTTGGGTAGTAATGGGGAAGTATGTGATTGTTAAAAAATTAAAACTATACTAGAGACTGAAATAAAATACTTAACAACTTGCTGTGAAGTGATGTTTTCAGTCGGATGATAGATTAGTCTTCTATTGAATGTCCTTGAGTTTTGAGGTAGTTTCTTTGTGTATTCTGGAGGCTCTTGGTGTATCTGGAGTTTTAGTTCTACTATTGTAAACATCTTTATTGTTCTAATAAAATTTTGTTTCTTCTAAAAAACAGAATAAAAATAGAATACTTACAAACCTCAATTAGCTGGAATTAAGGTTTAATTTAGTTGAGATTTTTGTTTTATAGATGATTTATTGAAAGTTGATGTGAGTTTTGATAATGTTTAGGGGAAGAATAATCTTGCCATCTTGTGGTTTGGACCAATTTCATATTGCCACATCATGATTTTAATAGTGCCACTTTTTCCTCCTGTCTTATTCCCTTCTTACCTTTTTTTGTGGTGCATCATGAACTACCCTCTGTAAGTCGATCAAAACTTTGCAAAACCTTCACTATTAATGATTTTATGGTGGATATGATAGAATTTTACTGCTTTAATTCTCAAATTTTTTGCTAGTGCAAGTAATTATAGTCATTAATGCACAATTCCATTGAGTTTAAGTCCAACCAACAGAATAAACCATAGCTGATAAGGGGACACCTTTTGACATTTTGAAACTGGGTCATACCACAGGGTGGCCAACCAGATTTTACCTAAAATTTTTCATTCTGTGCTGCTTAATAAAATGTAGTGGTATTGTCCAACCTTAATTTCATTGCATATGAATTGTGACTCTTGGACAAGTTGCTTAACTTTTGACCCAATAAAAAGGGACAAGTTGCTTAACTGTTCCAATACTTATCTGAATCTAAGAAATAGTTAAGGTTGTAACAAAAGGACTTGTGAGCCTAGTGGCAGTAAATCAACTACTTCTTAACTACATCCTTTGACTTGTAAACTGAGTTGAGATTTCCCTAGCCAAAGACAGTTTAGACTGGTTGTTGTCAACTGTTGGTCAAATAGTAATGGTAGTTAACATGCTAATGGGAATTTCAGGGCCTCAGTAAATTTATATTCCCTTTCATGTTATTGAATTCTCTTGATTATCATCACCTACACTGTTGTGTTCATATGACTGAGTAGATTGTGTAGAAGGATGATTGATTCAAGTTGATGATTGTTAGTTCTGGATCTGCCTTGGACATCTTGCTGCATAATTGGCAAGAAACAATGAAAATTGTCTGTTTTTCTATCTGCAGAACTCTGAAAGCATGACTGTTAGATGGATCAGGTGGTTTCATGACCAACCAGTCCACATGAAAGTGAATCATAGCCTTCTAGTGGGATATACATTATACAAATATTCGTGTTCAAGTAAACCTTCTGAAAGTTGAATATGAAAGTCAGGGCACTGAAAAATTGAAGGGTGAAACAATAGTAATATGGTGACCCCTTGTAGCATTAAATGCCTTGCCTTTTCAATAATTCATTACCAATTAAATGGTTTTGATTCCCTGTGTTGTCATTCGTTTGTGACAATACATGTTTGTCCTGTTGGTATCTAGAACTGCTTGGGAAAATAAAGGGAAAGGATTCGGAAATACTCTACTAGGAAACTATCTTATCCTCTTTTGATAGGAAAGCAGTTGGGTAGGAGCAGATACTGTCACTAGGTAAACATCACCCTTCATCTACATCACACACATGTCACACACACACACACACACACACACACACACAATTATCTAATAATTTTAGTCATTGAGTTGGGTTTGTAATTTTAATTGGTTGGTGAGCTTTCGTTCCCAAGGTAGTATGTTTCTGAAAATATAAGGAATGTTCTAGTCTTATCTATTTCACTTACCAGTCCTCCATTTGCAACTTCTGTATCCATTATCCAATTCTAAAAGATTAAGGCCCTACAAAAAGTAGGTGTCCTGCTTAACAGTTCCTCTGGTTTGGATATTGCAGTATAGTCTGTATTTTAAATAATTTGCTTTTGTCATATATCTGGGTATCCATTCGTGCTCCACCTTATCTTACATATGTTCTTCACTTACCCTTCCCTGCCCCAACCTCTCTCCTCTGAGGCTTCATAAATACATTGTTATTTGTAGTCTGCAAGAAGCTAAAGTTTTAGTGCAGTAGAAAATATTATATTTTTGTTTGTTGTTTAGCCTTAAATTTGTACTTAAATGGGTTCTACCCCTAATTAGCAGACCTTAAAACCTTAATGACGATTATAATAAAGGCCCAGCTGTTGAATGCTTCCTTTTTGGTACTTGTGTTTTGGATTTACTGGCCGTCTGTTTAATGTAATAGGCTTCTGGCTTGAGTTGGAGGCAGAGGTTGTATTTTACTTATTTTCTCTGGCAGGTATTAGAGTCACTGTCTATTGTATACTGTTCCTTTTCTGTTAATATTATAAAACGATGGAAGAAACTTATATGGCTTGTAAATATTACACCAATATGTCTAATGGGAAAACTGCATCTGCTGTCAAGTTTTGTTCAGGTGAAGACAGAAGAAAGCAGAACATTTGAAATGGTAGTTGAATATGCTCCTATTTCCTAAGCCTTGGCTTGATGGTATTGGGATAAGTGAGGGAGAATGGTAGGTCAAGTGTTATCCTTTCTGGTTTAGGTGGTTTGGGTGTTACTCTACCATATTTTTTTATTTATTTTTGTTCAGAGATACTCAAACCATTTAGGCCCCGTTTGGGATTGCGGTGAAGGACCCAAAAGCTCCTGTGGATGACAATTCTCAATCATGTACAGCAGTTTTGGTGTTTGGTAAAAAAATAAAAAACTGATTTGTCTCACAATTCTCAATTCCGCACAACAAAAACAAAAAGCAAGATTCTAGATACTTTCGAAAACTGCAGTGAATCACAATAACAATGAATATTTTATTTTACCCATACTATCTTTATTGATTTATATAATTTTTATTTATTTATTTTAAATTAAAAAATATTTTCATTGTTAGTTATATTTTATATTGTAATAATTAATTATGATATTTTATTTGTACGATTAAAATTATAATATACTTAAAAAAATAATAGGAATATTTAATTAATAATGTTATTCTTAAAAAAATTAATGCTAATAAAAATTTGTAGCCACAAATTTAAAAAATAAGTAAAAAAATATTTTAGTTTTACCAAATAAATAAGTGAAATACACTTTCAGCATCATGTCCATTTTAGTAATTATACACAGTTACAACACTTTTACATTAACATTTACCAAACGCTCAACTGTTTTACTTTACAGCTGACTTTACTTAACAGCTGTTTTACTTCACAGCTGTTTTTTCTCACAGCAATACCAAACTGGCCCTTACTATAATTTGAGAGGTATGAGTCATTGGCTTTGATTAAGACCATTTTATCCTTTTGGGCTCAGATAATACAGTATCATTTCTTCTTCGGTATAAGATATTTTATTCATCACAGGTCATTGTAGTACAGCAGTGTTTTTAATTTCGAATTAAGTAAATACTAAATAGGTTACTCCCATTTTGTAAAAAGGTTGCATAAGTAATGTTCCTATTATATTTAAATGGACATTAGTTTTTTTTTTTTTGGGGGGGGGGGGGGGGGGTAAGTTGGCGGGCATTATGCCAAAAAGCAACAAAAGTTACAAAACTATATAACAAATAACAATAGACCTACTCTTAGAGACGCCTATCAAATCCTCAACAAAGCATTGCTAATAGTAGGGGAGGCGATCCAAAGTTCCAAACACATGAAGACATTAAGGATTGCAAAAGCCGAAACTGATACCAGCAAGCACATCGGCCACTGAATTCTGCTCCCTAGAGACATTAAGGATTTCCACATAGTTTTATTTTTCATGTAACTTGTGCCTTGTGGTATGTTAATACACAATTATGAAAAAGTAATACACACAATTTCAAAGAAGAAAAAGAAAGTCTCAAAAATTAAAAGATTCATTATCATTGGTCAGTAACAATCAACACATGCTTGTTACAAACTGACACAATGGGCGTTTGATCGAATGCTCACAAAGGAGCGTTTGAAGGTTTGTTTATAATGTGAATTGGGTTGATTTAATTAATTATAAAAAGTGAGTTTATTTAGGGAATTTCTATCTGTATGATCTGTGTCCTATATTCCTACTAATTGCTCTTAGTACCAAACTTAAAAAAAAAAAATAATAATAAAATAAAATAAAAAATTTAAAACCATAGTTTTACCCTTAAAGATCAATAAAACCCAAAATAGATAAGAAAAAGCCCACCCCCCTCCTCCCCCAACAACCACCCCTGACAGCTCCTTGCCCCTCTTTAGCCACCACACTGATGAGCCCCTCTCCTCGTGATGGCGACATCTCTCTCTCTCTCTCTCTCTCTCTCTCTTATGAACACCACTAGACCAAAGGGGTGTCGACGACTTTGTCAACATGCGACCTGGAGCTCCTTAGGTGTGGTGGTGTTCGCCATCCAATATAGGTGGAAAGAGAGACGGGAGTTGTGGCGGAGGGGAGAGGCCAACATTGGTGTAAGGGGTTGTCGACGTAGTGGTCAAAGAGGGGAGAGAAATTTAGGGTTCTTACAAAGCCCAAATGAAATTTACAATGATAAGCCGCCAGCCCACCTTTTAAAAATTAGTGATAAGCCGGCTCACATTAATGAAAAACGTGCTGGGCATAGAGCCTAACGCACGTCGTTTTTAAAAACACAAAAATTCAACCTTATGGAGTCACATTCACCCTTGAAATATTTGCCGTTGCAAAGTTCTTGTCGAACCTGAACTATCGTCGAAGCAGCAGTGGCTGAGGTTGCTAAGCAACAATAAGCAAGGAATTAAATTTCGAATTTCGATGAAAATTTGGAAGATTTTTAAATTTCAACAAAAATTAGACGGAAACGACGGAAATTGCTATCAAAATACGAAAATTTTTAATAAAATTTTACCATATATTTATTTACTAAATTGATAAAAAAATATTGAATAAACCAAATTATATAGTAGGTTTTATGTGATATAAGGTGAATATAATGTGCGCTGGAGCAAATAAAATTAGTATATTCTTTATATTGTATAATTTAATTATACACTAAAATCTAAAACCCTAATACTCTATATATTCTATATACCATAATACTCCTAATTTATACTCTATAATGTATACATTAAACCCTATATACTATATATTTTTTAGGATATTAGGTTTTAGATCCTTTATGATATTTTTAATTATTTTTTTATATAGAAATGTATTAGAATGTAAGGTTTACAATAACCAAACGAAATCTCAAACTTTTTTTTTCTTTCCAATTGCCCAAAGTCCCCCCTCCTTTTTTTTTTTTTTTTTTTTTTCCTTACTTTTTTTCCCCATGCCTCTCTCTTCAGTCTTTTTTTTTTTATTTTTTTTTATCTTTCCTTCCTTTTTTTTCCCATGCCTCTCACCTAAAATTAGAAATTTCTTTAAGTTTATTTTAACTAACTTAGACCTTTAATTGTGGTTCTAGAGTTTAGTTGTGTGGAAATGAATTTTAGAAAATGAAAATTCAAGAATTTGGCGATTATTATTTTTTTCAGAATTAAATTATGAGAGTAGGATTTTTCATAATTTTTTTGAAAGCAATTTGACTATTTTGAGGTCATAGGAAATTAGTACTCATCAATACGAGTCTGTAGAATTTTTTGGTGAATTATTTAGAATCTTGAGCTATTTTTTATGAATTTATGAAATTAGAGAAAATAAAAAATAGGAAAATTTTAATAATTTTAATAATTTCAATAAATTTCGATAAATTTCGGTAAATTTTGATAAATTTTGCCAAAATTTCAAAAATTTCAACGAAATCTTCACGAAAAATTATTAAATATGTGTTTCGATTTTGAAATCCTAAAAAAACAAAATTTTTGACAAAATTTAATACCTTTACAATAAGTCAATTTGTGCGCCATTTGTCTTTTTTGCCATTGGAAAGTCTATTGTAGAGTATAAGTTCATTAGGAACTATCGCCCACCACCTTTTTTTATTTTGTCTATTTGAGCTCCTTCTTTTTAAAATGGGAGTTTATTTATCATTAGGCGGACCTTTTTAACCTTCCAAAATATATATTAAGTAAGTAGATTTAACATTAAGGGGTGTAGAATGAAGTTTAAAATTATTTACTGAAAATTTTAACTATCGGAAAGGAGAAATAGTGAACATAGTCTAATCCTAATTTATTATACCACTTACTTTACCACTTGGACTAATTCAAACAGTAAAAATAGCTCATGAAACTTAGCCATGTCCCAAGCAGGGAGGGAGAGAGCCTGCAAGCAAGGCTTGCACAGAGTTTCACAACTATGTTTTTTTAATGGACATACCTTTGAGTTATTGGGGAACACTCCTCCACAGCGCTAGGTTGGTATCACTTGGCACTACCCCTGTCTAGTTATACCAACATGCACTCATCTTTGCAAAAAATTATTGGGTGTATCCGATATATCGTCATATTGTGTAACCAATTTAATGTGTAAGTGTATTATTGGACGGTATATTTATATTAGTAGGATATATTATTAATAACATCTACCCATATTATGACACGTTAAATAAGTTACACCACGTAAAGGTATATCAGTTACATAAAAAAATTTATTCATCTTTACAATACATCAACTCTAATACTATATTAAGAAATGCTTTGATCGAGATATATATATATATATATATAGAGGCTCTTTCATTGAAGGATTTCTCAAATAAGCTTATTTATGTGAACTTTTGTGAGGTCTATTTCACATTGTATTTTGATGATTGTAGCTATCTATTTTTTTGGTATCCATTAAATGGTAGTCTTTGCAAAAAATTAGGTTACTCGGAAACCATTTGACCGTTGATTAAATAGTCACCATTTCAAGTGTTTATCGAAAATATTTTATTTATTTATTTATTTATTTATCAAAGTTTGATAGCTTAATGGTTTCTAATTTGTCTAATTTTTTGCAAGCTAGGATAATCTTTGAATATAAAAATAGACGGTTTGGATCGTTGAAATATTATATGTAGTGGGCCCATGAGGGATCCCTTAAATAAAATTATTTGAGAATCCCTCAATGAAGGAGTTTGTATATATATATATATACAGTAATGATCACTCGTTCACCATAGAGCGAGAAATTCTTTACTCATCTAACTACCCAGCAACGAATTTCAATTATCAGAATCGTTCATATTGTTGGATATTATTCAAATATCACTTTTATAAAAAATTAGCCAAATCAGAAATTGTTTAGCCAGTATATTACTGTGAACATCATTTACCCCTTTATTTAACGGACCGTATTTTTTTGTATAGTTTGGAAGACCAAATAATTAAGGATTTGGCTGATTTTTTACATGGACGATCCTTAAGAAGAGACTTAAGAAATGGATGGTCCTGATCATGAAATTCTCCGCTCTCTGGTTAGTGAGAGATCATTTCTATATATATATACACTTCAAGTAAAGATGTTCTTTTTTAAGAAAAGTAAAAACATTATCTCTTGATATCACCCAACAATTCAGTTTAATGATTAAAATTGTCTATTTTTTAGGTCCATCCTCAATAATTGTCCCTATAAAATATCAAGTGATTGTTTGGTCATTTAAACTATGTAGATAAATACAATTCGTCAAATAAAATTGAAATGATGTTAATAGTAATGAACTGGTTAAACAGTTTCTGATTTGATTGATTTTTTATAATAATAACTTTTTAATGATATCTTAAAATATGAACAATTCTGATTGAATTGTAAGCTCGGGATAAGATCGATGTCTTTATTTTTTAAGGTAAAGACATCCTCAAACTCCCTATATATAAAATAATATTACAATATTCAAACAAATGATTAGATACCCTTTTTCCTCTATAATACCAGTAATATATAATCATATCACTATCCGTATAATCCCAATATCAAGGTATCTATATCATTGCATAGATGAATCTTCTTTATGGCTCATCTGGGCGAGCGAACAGAGAATACTTTTCTTAACAAGATTTGAACATGAATAAATGAATTAGAGATCGATCATTAAATACTTTAGTAAATAAAATAAGTAATAGAAATCATGTGAAAAGGAAAGTGACATATACTTAACGGTAAACAACAGACTACAAAGTCTACAAAGCACCACACGATCTTATCTTCTTCTTCTTCTTCTTCTTCAGTAAACAGTACGTATGACTTTGTGATATATGGAGTGAATGAGTGAGACCCACCTAAACAGCCAAAACCACCAGTCCAAGTCAACCTTCCTCATGCATTCATTCACAACCCACAACTATATCTGCACCCATCTCCTATCCATTACCAGCTGCTCGATCTCTCTCTCTCTCTCTCTCTCTAACTAAAAGTTAGTCATGAGAAAACCTTGCTGTGAAAAAGAAGGAACGAACAAAGGAGCTTGGTCTAAGCAAGAAGACCAAAAACTCATTGATTACATTAAAACTCATGGCGAAGGCTGTTGGCGTTCTCTCCCTAAGGCTGCAGGTGGGTTTGTAGCTTCATGCATGTTTGTGCATTTTATGTTTATATAAATTAATCCCCTTTTTGTTCTTAATTGATTATTAACCTATATTCATGTGTATTTCTTGTGAATTAATTAGGTTTGCACCGCTGTGGAAAAAGTTGTAGGCTAAGATGGATAAACTATCTCAGGCCAGACATCAAACGTGGTAACTTTGAGCAAGATGAAGAAGACCTCATCATCAAACTCCATGCCCTCCTTGGCAACCGGTACCATCCCATCTCTGTTCATCTTTGTCTTTGATTCATTGTTGAATCTTTTACTAAATATATAGCATGTTATGTTGTCAAACCGTGAATTTCACATCAAACATTGAAACAAGAGTTTATTAGAGCCATAGACAACATAGCATATGAGACTGTTTGGTAAAAGAACATATATTTTTTCTTTTAATAAACATGAAGGTCAACTAATGGTGAAAGTCTCATGGGCTGTTAGGTGGTCACTGATAGCTGGAAGGTTGCCGGGAAGAACAGACAATGAGGTGAAGAACTATTGGAATTCTCACATCCGGAAGAAGCTAATTAAAATGGGTATTGATCCCAATAACCACAGGCTAAACCAAATCATTCCTCATACTACCACTCCTCAAAACGACTGCGTTTTGGCTGCTGCTGCTGCTGCTGCTGCAACATCAACTGGGTCAATGAACAATGCATGTGGTGGTAATGAACCATTGAAATCGAAATCCTCATCATCACGTGATCATCAAAATGATGATATAATCATTAGGGCCTCAGAAGCTGCGAGCTGTCTTGACCAAGATGATGATGTTCAAACATCTGGTTCATCTGGCTTGAATCTTGACCTCACCATTGCCTTTCCTCCTCCTCATCCACTTCAAGTTGTGGAAGAGATCATACCAAATAATAAGCAGGGGCACTCCACTATGCCTAGAGAAATGGAAACCAACCAGCAACTGCTTCCTAATCCTAATCCTAATCCCACCCTTGCTCTTTTTACATAATATTAGATCAGTTGATCACAAAGGATCGAGATTCATCTTTCAACTGATCGATCTGCGAAGCATTTTTGTATGCGCGGGTCGTAAATAATTACCCTTCTCTCGCAACATGCACATACTGGAGCACCAGAAAATGATGGGTCTTACATGCATGCTGTTAGATCGAGAGGTCGTTATAAATAACTGGCACATATAATAATTTTTCCTGATTTGTAAGACTCATAGTTGCGCGCGTACATCGAAAAAGCACTGGGAATTGCAAGGGGCCGGGAATTGTTTGGCTGAGAATTTTTGTCAATTAGTATTGACAAACAGCACGATTATGACTGATTAGTTTGGACGCGCGCATTAACATGGAAAAAATTAGGGCCAAACTCTTCATATGCCAGGTTGGAACCCCTTGTAGAATTTGGAATGTTGGCATTACAAGATCAGTACATCTACAGATGTGCATATATGGGAAAAGGTGCAATGATTGTAATTTGAATTCCCGCAGGGCGAAAATTGATGTCGGATGACTGGACGACTCTATGGTACAGATGTTATTTTATAGGTATATTGCTATCAATTTATCAAACTATATATGAACAATTGAACATATATATTTTTGTTGCTTAATTATTATTTTCGTTTACTCTTATTAATTTCCTTTGTTCATGAAAAATGCATTGTAATTTAATTAGCCTTTGTTATTAGCTTGATCAAGTAGTGATGGTCGGTGAGTATGAATTCATTAGGATGTCCGGAATTCATCTCCCTCAGGTAACTAAAAGGAATGCATTGTAATTATAATTGATGAATAATCCAGAACTTCATTCTAGCTAGCTCCCAAACATTTGTGCAAGTTCGGTATGTGAATGACTTATTTAGTTTGGCCATTCCAAAAAGGGAATTGCTGAAGACCATCTCAATTTGATTATTATCTAGATTTCGTTTAATTGTTTCAATTCTAGTCATATATATATATATATATATTACAGACCAAGAGTTATGAATCCTTGAATATGACCATTTTCATACTCAAAAGGTGTTATGAAATCATTTTCTTTTTTGGCTCACACCCCATTGGATGTATTTTATACGTACCAAACTAGGCAAACGTACATGCACCACCCCAAACAACTTATCGGATATTTAATAACTTCAAGGACATATATATGTCGATTCTCGCATGTGTCAATCGCGTCCGTCTATTTCCTTTAGACAGCTCATCAATCTGTGTAGGTGCAGATTGATGAGCAACTACAACTGTGGTGCAGCGACAGTTTATTTAATTGCGGTGCATATTCTTTTTTCCTATTTTCTACTTGTATCTAAACTTTTTTTTGGAGTTAATTAAGCCTTATTTGAGTGTATTTAAGTACATATGTTTAGTAAATTTAGGGAATGTATGGGTTATATTTATAATCAGTGTCTTTTATTAAGAATATATAATGTAACTACTATGTATCTAGTTGTAGTACGTTATATGCACAAATTGATCCCCTACAAAGCACAAATCGATTCACATAAGTGCATATCCGTGCGATTTTGTCGTTAAATCAATTCACCCTCAGTGTGCCAAGTTACAAGAAATATTGAAAACTTGTCACAGGTTATCATACATTAAAAGATGTATGATTACAATTAAAGTCAAGTAAAAATAAATAAAAGAACCACATCCGATTTGCAGTCATATAGCAACAAAATCAAATAACTAGCATAATTTTTCAATTTGAGAAATTTTTATGTGCAACTGACATTATAAGAAAAATATATTTGAGCGACGAAACTTTGGGCGACAAACAAAAACGTTTGTCGCTCAATGTCATACAAATTTGGGCGACGAATAACATTTTCCTCGCCTAAAGTATCTTTGGGCGATGAAATTATCTCGTCGCCTCAACTAACGCGCCAAAATATTAATTGAGAAATGCTTTGGGCGAGGGAAACCTAAATTCGTTGCTCAAACGTACTTTGGGAGACAAATTATTTCGTCGCCCAAAGAACTTTGGGTGACGAAATATAATTCCTCGCTCAAAGTATTTTGGGCAAGGAATTTGTTCGTCGCCCAAAGGGTAATTCCTTTTTTTTTTTTTTTTGTACAATTATATATATGTTATTCATACAATGCGATTGTGTTTCCAACGATCCGAACCGTTCAATTTTTAATTCCTCATTGAAAGATCAACATTGCAAAAATTAGGATTATTGGAGATGTAAAAGTTATGTAACGGTGCTCGAATGTAGGAACAATCAAGAATTTGTTAATACTAATCAATGAAGTAGATGAATTCCGATTTGGACGATTTTTTGCAGGAATGATATTTGAGTATAAACGAATAAAATGAACGGCTCCGATCGTTGAAATTACATTGTAGTTTTCACAATTGTTGAATCGACAAAGTTTCAACGAAAAAACTATAGAATTATACTCTTCAAGTGTATTTGTATATAGAAGATCACTTTTGTATTGTGTTTTTAACGATCCGAACCGATCATTTCTTAGTGCCCCCACTTAAAGATCATCCATGCAAACAATTATCTCAATTGGAGATATAGAAGTTAGGTTTGGCATTTAAGATGTATGAACAATCTTCATTCTTATAATAATAATCGAACGGGTAGATGAACTCCGATTGAGCCGATTTTTTGCAGGGTTGATCTTTGAGTATGAACGTATATGATGAATGGCTCTGATCATGATAATCACGTTGTGATCTTCACAATTATTGAAGCTATAAGGTTTTAACGAAAGAGTTAATATAATTTATTCTTCAAGTGCAAAAACCGTTCATTTATATGTACAACCTCATATGTCGATTATATTTTTAACGATCCGAATTGTTCATTTATGAGTTTTTCACTCAAAGATCATTCATCTAAAAAATTAGGTCAATTGGAGATCTAGAAGTTTGGTATTGGAGCTCGAACATATGAACGATCATGGTTCATACCAAAAATCAACTTTGGGCGACGAAATCTATCTTTGGGCGACGAACGGTGGCATCGCCCAAATTCTAAAATTATGGCGGGATGAAACGGTGCCCTAAGTCAACGACTTTGGGCGACGAATATAATTTCGTCGCCCAAAGGCTCTTTGGGAAACGAAATTATGAATTCCTCTCCTAAAGGGTCTTTGGGCGACAGAATTATGTTCGTCGCCCAAAGTCATTCAATTTAAGCCAGCTCTGGGTTCAGTTCACCTTCACTCACTCACTCTCACTCCTTCCCAGCTCTCGCCGCGCCGCGCTCCTCTCTCTCAGCTCCGCCTCCTCCCTCCTCCTTCCCCCGAAACCCAAAACCCCCCTTCTCCCTCCTCTCTCCTCCCGAAAACCCACCCNGCTCACCGAAACACAAGGTGGTTTTTTTTTTTCTTTTAATTTCTGTTATTTTAATTATGTTTTGTTATTTTCTATTTTTTATATTTCTAAATTGTGGATTTTGCATTTGTAGGCTTGGACAATTTGCACTTGTTGTGGATTTTGCATAAATTGGTTGTGAAATTTCTAATTTTTGTGGTAATTAGTTTATGTTGTGGTTCTTTTTTTTAATTTATTGGTTTGGTTGTGAAATCTGAATTTAGATTGATGTTAGGCTAATATTTGACAATGATTTTTTTTTTTTTTTTTTTGAAGGAAGGATAGGGGGGCATTTGTTNCGATGACGTAGTCCAGCACTCCTCGAGTACTGGGTTAGGTCATGTGGCACGAAGCGCCTGTGCGAAGTTATCAGTCGATAACTTTGTACATTCAACTAGTCGTGCAAAGTTATCAGTGGATAACTTTGTACACTCAACTTAAATTCACCTTAGACCCGTTTGAGAGTCTATTGGACGCGCGCATGGACGCTTGGCGTGACTGCGCTCCAATATGATTCTTGAATTGTCAAAATTACTCATGGACAGTTTGAGAGTGCACAATTATGTGTTGTGGTTAGCGATTCATGTGACGTGGTTTTGATCTGAGAAAATTTCGGCAACTAGATATTTGTTCTTCGAGTGCATACTAGATATTTGTTTTAAATATCTACGTCGTGCACTTGGAGAACCATAGGGAGATGCTGCCGAAATTTTCCCAGATTGAAACTACGTCGTGCGAGCCAACAACCACGACACATATGTGCATTCTCGAATGGGATAGGGCCCTTACCGGAGGCATAAGGAGACGAAGAAAGACGACGAATCTTTTTCTAATTGTCATGGTATATGGAAACATGCATCATGGACCGACGGTGGATACGTAATACGAATCGTATTAGTGATGAATATTTATATGGGATCGAGTCATTCATCCAAGTTGCACAGGAACATGTTAATGCTCAAAATAATATAAGGTATCCGTGCCAGAATTGTAACAACAGTTTATGGAAGACAGTGCATGAAGTCAGAATTCATTTGATGAGATATGTGATGTTACACAACTATACTACATGATATTATCATGGTGAACCGAGAGTTCATGCTTCGACTTCCTCGGATGCTCGAACAATTGTGCAGTCTACTGAATCTGTACGATATGATAATGACCAAGTGATGGGCATAATAAACGATGCTTATCCATATGCATCACTTGATCACGAAGTCAATCAGGATGATACAGATAACGATAATATGGATGAAGATAATGGGTTGCTCGAAGTCTAAAGAGAAGAGTTTGATTCGTATGAAAGATTGTTGAATCAAGCTCAGCGAGAATTGTACTCTGGTTGTGAAGAGTTCTTAGTGCTAACTCCTGTTGTGGAGTTAATACATTAGAAAGTACTTAATCAACATTCGAATCGAAGTTTTGATCAGTTGATGAGAATTTTGAAACGAATGCTTCCAAAGAACAATCATATACTTGAAACTCATTATCTTGCGAATAAGGTATTGAAAGATCTCGGTTTGGGATATGAAAAGATTCATACATGCAAGAATGATTGTATTGTTTTACAAAGAACACCAAGGGAAGGATAAATGCCATGTGTGCAATGAGCTGAGATATAAGAACAAGTCTATAGAGAGAAAAAAACAGATTCCGCAAAAGGTGTTGCGTTATTTCCCACTTAAGCCAAGATTGCAACGATTGTACATATCGACACATACTACAAGTGACATGAGATGACACAAAGATAAGCGGGTTGAAGATGATGTGATGAGACATCTTGCAGACGGAAGCGCATGAAAAGAATTTGACAAGATATATCCGGATTTTGCAGCGGATCCAAGAAATGTCAGATTAGGACTTGCTACTGATGGATTTAATCCATTCGAAAATATGAGCACATCTCATAGCACTTGGCTAGTGGTCGTGGTTCCTTATAATTTGCCTCCTTGAAAATGCATGAAAAAGGAATTCACAATTATGACGCTATTAATTCCGGGACCGCAATCTCCTGGCAAGGAGATCGATGTATATCTGCGGCCGTTGATTGATGAGCTGAAAGAATTGTGGCAAAATGATGTGCCGACATATGATAAGTCCACCGGAACAATGTTTTCCTTGCATGCAATATTCATGTGGACAATAAATGATTTCCCAGCTTATGAGAATCTATCAGGGTAGAGCACCAAGGGTTATATGGCATGTTCTACTTGTAATAATGATATAACTTTTGCTTGTCACAGTGGTAAAGTATGTTATATGGGCCACCGAAGATGGTTTTTGGTGGAGCATAAATGACGTCACAATAAGGAGGCCTTTGATGGAAAAAAAGAGATGAGCGTGAAACCGAAAGAATTATCTGGTGATGACATCTTGAGGCAGTTGAATAACTTAGAATTTGGCCAGATTAGTAAACATCCCTCTAACAAAGAACGAAATATGTCAAGGTCACCTGCACATCTAAATTGGATGAACAAGTCGATATTCTTCGAGTTGGAGTATTGGTCGAAGTTGAAAATCAGGCACAATCTCGATGTAATGCATATTGAGAAGAACGTGTGCGAAAGTTTGGTGGGGACAATTTTGGGCATTGAGGGAAAATCAAAGGATACAATTAAGGCTCAACAAGATTTGCAACAAATGGGCATCAGGAAACATTTGTGGTTAACGAAGAAGGGTGATAAAATGATAAAGAAACATTCATTTTATACAGTGAAGCCTGAGGATAAGAAAGAATTCTTAAAGTTTCTTGCATCGGTCAAATTTCCAGATGGATACGCGGCCAATATCTCACGAAATGTGAAAATCGACTTTGGAAAAATTTTGGGCTTGAAAAGTCATGATTGTCATGTTTTATTGCAACATCTGCTTTCGGTGGGTATTCGAAAATTTTTGCCCGACGATGTGGTTGAACCAATTGTTGGGTTGTCGAGGTTCTTTCAGCATCTATGCGCTAAAACGTTGCGTGTGTCGGACGTGTCAAAATTGAAAGATGAGATTGTGTACATCCTATGCAAATTTGAACAAATATTTCCACCGGCCTTTTTTGATATAATGATTCACTTGATGATACATTTACCGCAAAAGACAATTCTTGCTGGGCCGGTCAGTTATCGGTGGATGTACCCAATAGAAAGGTAACATCGGTAAAAATTTTCCTTACTATTCTCCAAGTTCAGCTCTATGTTACTCAAAATTTTTCTCACTATGTACTTACATTTGCAGAATGTTGAGTAATTACAAAAGGTACGTCCGAAACAGGGCACACCCCAAAGGCTCCATAGTGGAGGCATACATTGCAAATGAATCCATCACCTACTGTGCAATGTATCTCAGCAGTGTTGAGACGTCATTCAATCGGCCACAACGCAACGACGACGGTGATGAAAAAAATGAGACACTTTCTGTCTTTTCTCAAATCACACGACCATTTGGCGAAACCCCTAAACCAGCTGTTGAATTCTCAAAACACGATATGAAGGTGGCTCATTGGTTCATACTCAACAATTGCGAAGAAGTTGACTTCTTACGCATTGAGCATGAGAAACTAATGCATCGCGACTTTCCAAGACGGGACAAGGAACGTGTACAAAAAAAATCGGGAATTGTTTCCTAAATGATTTAAGTAACATGTAAGTGATTACCGACAATAATGATCAGTTCATTCATGTGTTTGTATGTTTTTTGTAATATATTAATTACATTGTCTTTTAACATATGAAAAAGTTGACTGATGATAATTCGCAATTATACAAGGAGTTAATGAGTTTGGCGAGTGGCATTCAATGGGTTAGAATTTTTTCGGATGTAATGTGAATGAAGTTAAGTTTTTAAATGTAGAACGACCATACCCAATCCATACAACAATGATGTTATCAAACAACAAGTCGAGATACATGACATTCCTCCAATTGAGATCGATGCCTTATCAATTGATCTTGGGCCACTTTCCCGAATTGATGTTAATGATTTCATTGATGATGAAGATGATGAAGATGATGATGAAGATGAAGATGATGATGTTGATGTTGATGGTATCGATGATGACGATGATGATGATGATGAAATGAGTATTTATAGTGGTGATTCAGATTAGTAATTGATAATGGTGATTCATATTAGTAAGCGATAATGATGATCAAAATTAGTAAGTCATTACTTTAGTTTTCTTTTTAACTAACATAAATATTTATTGAATTGTGCAGATGAGTTTGATCTCGAACAAGGGTGGATCTTGGAGGTCCACTTCAGCATCCATGTTAGCCCCTACAGCCCAGCTCGCCTCTGCAGCACAGCCCGCCCCTGCAGTACAGCCCGACCTCATAGTACAGGGTGAATCGACCCCGACGATAGCTCCAAATCTCTCATCTAGTACTGGGTCTGCGATTCAGTCGGCACGGAGGGCTCGACGTGGTCACCGTTATGGTGCATATGATAATGTTGCATTATCCACTTGTACTGCATCATCATCAGAGAGTAAGAAAAATATTTTCACAGCACTTGTTTAATATGTTATATTTGCTTAATAATGTTTAATTTTATTTAAATGTTTTAAGATTACTGTGAAATTAATATGTTATATTTGCTTTTCTAGGTACCAAAACCACGAGGGGGATAAGTAGAGGGTTGAAGGCGTCCCGACTCACACGCACGACAAACGAGAGGATTCGCATCGTTATTCAGCAAGATCACCTACGACCGAGCAAGGAGGTGCATAGTACTTTCGCTTTCTTTGTCGGGTCGATTATCCGTCAGGACTGCCCCATGCTTTTCCCTAGTTGGGAAAAGGTTGATGACGCCATCAAGAGAAGCATTATGGGCTCCATTTCTGTGAGTATATTTCGATTAATATAAAATGATTAATTTGATCATTTCTAACAATTTGATAATTGCATTTTTTTTTTGTAAACTATGACATTCGGATGAAGGATCCGGATGTGGCTAGGTATATGGAGAAGTTATTGATAAAAGTTTACACACAATGAAAGCACGAGCTGCACAGTGAATATAACATGTTTGGATCGGCAGCTGAGGCATTGACCAAACATCCTCCGGAGATGGCATCTCGGCTGGATCAGTGGCAGTGGTTGTGCACTCATTTTCAGAGTCCGAAATTTTTGGTATGTTATATCATTTTAAGACTTAAAAAATCTTTTTTCTTATGTTATTCCTTTATTGTGTATGCACTAATGCATTTATAATTTGCTTAATATTTAACAGAGGAAGTCGAATGTCAATCTTAAGAACCGGAAAGCGCCCGCAAGGATTGATCATCATGGTGGTTCCATGCCCTTCTCATACCGGGTGGAGTCGTATTGTCAGGTGTGTCATTATTTAATTTAATATATATATATTCCTTAGTATTGTTTGAGTTTTTGTCAACATTACATTCTTTTTCAGGCTGGTTCACAATTTTCGGAGCTCGACAACTACGAGGATGTTTATGACCGACCCAGCAACGACTAGGGCAAGGCGAAACACGTTAGTTTTTTATATTTAGTTTTATTTCACAATTTTTAATATTTGTATTTGATTTCCTAATTTCTAATTTGTGTATAACATTTTGAAGGCTGAGATGCTCGCCAAGAATGTGAGTTATTTGGAGGAGGTGGCCAGCCAGTACCCTCTGGACACTCCGTTGGAGTCGATGCCAGTCCCCGATCGCGATGCCGGTCTTCGTATTATGACGGAGACACTAGGTGTTAGGCGTGGTAGGGAGATACGCGGAATGGGAGCGGGTCGGGTTCGTGATCTCAACGCCGGGTCTTCGTCTCAGCCATATGCAAAATTAGTCAACCTGTCCACTGAAATGCAGCTGTTGAAGGGTCAGCTAGAAGAATCGAGAGCGGCATATGCGGAGCAGACGAGTAAGGTACAGCAGATGCAGCAGATGTTTGGCCAGTTGGCCAGGATTGTACCTGGGTTTGTGCTGCCGCCGAACATTGACCAGTGCATGCCAGACTCCTCCACCGGTGCCGATGATGCTACTGACCTAAGGGGCCATTAGTGATTGTATATACTAATACAATATTAAATTGTTCATACTTTGTATAGATATTTAGATATATAAATTTATTAATTTTGTTTTATATAGTTTTTGAATAAAGATTTTTATTTTAAATATTAAATTTAAATATATAATTTATTTAAAAATATATATATTTTTAGGCGACGAAATTGTTCGTCGCCTAAACATGATTTGGGCGACGAACCTAATAATTCCTCGCCCAAATCGTGTTTAGGCGACGAACAATTTCATCTCCCACAGTAAGTTTACGCGACGAAATTGTTCGTCGCCCAAAGATCCTTCAGGTGAGGAAATTAGTTATTCCTCTCCCAAATCGTGTTTAGGTGACGGAAAATTTCGTCGCCCAAAGCATGTTTTAGGCGAGGAATCTTATGCTTTAGGAGACGAAAAAAGTATGTTGCCCCCGGTGCCTTTGGGCGACAAACTTTACTGGTTCGTCGCCCAAACTCTTGGGCGTCGTGGATTGGGCGACGAAATTCTCGACGAAATTGAACTTTGGGCGACGAATGCAGTTCCTCTCCCAAACCTTTTTTTCTTGTAGTGCTAATATAAAAACTTATTGTAAATAAATTAGCAATGTGAGATTATTTCCTTTGTACAAGCTTCTTTTGAGAATCTTAATTCTGATCTTGTAAACCAAGGTCAGAGTAATTTCGTTAGGCCAAACGTGATATACACAGAAGGTACCCAATTTCATTCAAAAGAAACTTCTTGACTAGGGAGTTGCAAATGCAATTGGCGTCATTTGATCGAGCTAAACAGTAATGTGCAATTGGCGTCATTTGATCGAGCTAAACAGTAATGTGCATAATGTAAAAGCAGCCATATGGAGCATAATCTGGACCCTTAAATCCACCTAAACTAGTACGAATCAAAGCAAACAATAAGGCAATTAGCATAGCATTACCAAAAGATCGATTGTCAAACCATGAAATTTAATTCCAAGGATTAATTACAAAGTTAACCCTATCTTAAAACTAATAATTAGCATAAGAAACTAAACAAAATAACAGCCTAATTGAAGATAAAGAACACGTAGAGCGTTTGAAATTAATTGAAGCAAAGGCTTTGTTATGTTGGCACTCGACCTTTTTGATCTTGAGAGAAAATTTTACAATACACAACATTTTTTTTTCCTTTAATGTTGACAAGTTTTCCTTTTCACTACTAGCTAGGGTATCTCAAAAATTTCGAGTTGGCCTGTTTTCCATTTATGATTTGATAAAACTTGGCATTAAGTATTGGCTCAGGCTATTCTGACCATTCTAAATTGCTGAATTGACCACTCTATTTTTAAAACTTTAAAGAGTAATGGATTGCGCCAAAGGGTGGTCGTAGATCAGCTGTCATTCGCATTAGAGTTATAAGGGGCATGGGAACTAATGAATACAGATTGAGCTTAACTGAGCTAGTCAAGCCTTGAAAAATTTGTTACATGCAGAATGATTGAACAAGCTATTGAAGACCGATGGGCCGGGGAAGAAGTATTTCAAGGACCGGGCTTTGTGGATAGGAGTTTGTGGACGAGAAAGAATAGAATCAAGGGCATGCCTGACCCGAGCTCCTACTCCTAGGGCAGAGTAAGAGCAGAGGGGAAGAAGGAACATTAAAAGATTTTATATACATGGATTCGCTCGACTAGGGCCTCTTCCTTTTTCCGAGAGATGAAAGAAGAATGAAACGCGCTTGAAGCAATTGAAGAGGGCAGTTCAATTGAATCAAGAATTAAAACAGTCATCATGGGTGATCCCGCAACTTCCAATTTAATGGTGGATAAAGAAATGAGCTAGCCACTCCGCGAGAAGAAAAAAACTAGGGCATACTCAGCAGCAAGGCAAGGGAATTTGAACCCACTATTTGAAAAGAAGAATTCGAATGCGCCAATGTCAATGTATTTTCAATTTTATTCTTAAAATAAAAAATTATAATTTTATTCGTCGGGCTATTTGATACTTGTTTGTTCAAATGTTTATAGTTATTCGGCATCTAATTGCCGAACATTGGCAAAATTTTCGATAAGTAACAACTGAATGAAAATGAAAAAGGCATTCGGCAGTATTCTGCCAAATATTATCATTATATTCGGTAATAAGCTGTCGAACTCCTTAGTATATTTCGGTTGCATTCTATCAAATGAGTCTGAGTGATTCCATAATTTTTTGTAAGAAAGGGTAAAACAAGAAAAATTTATCCAAAATATATTAGGGTGGTCGGAATAGCCTATGTCTTAAGTATTTTTTATTTGGGCTCTTCTTTGATGGGCTTTCACTTATCTGAACGCTGCCAAACCTGCAGGCTTGTTCTAGTTGTTCGGCCCATTACCATTTACCACGTAGTAACTTTAAAGCTGGTTTTTGGCCAAAAAGAAAAAAAGCTGGTTTCAAAGTCCAAATAGTTATAAACAATAATAATGGCACACCATGTCATAGGGTGGGTGCGCCATGTTTTTCTTTGATCTTTTCCACCTCGAAAACTGGATATGGAAAGCTTAATTTATTTCTTTGTTCTTTTTAATACTTGAATTCATTATAATTAGTTGTGAGTCGTGTGACCAACCTTTGTTATTTAATTTTGAAGTCGTCCTTAACCATACATGCAGATCAAATTGTAGGGAAGTCAAAACTGCAGTGAGGCAGCCTGACGAAAGCTAATTGAGCCGGTCCGGCCCATTCAAAGCTTTTTTTTTTTTTTGTCGGACCCATTCAATGCTAAGCGATGAATTTAAAGCAACCGTTAAAATTAAGAATTAAATACAAAAATAGTTCATAAACTTTATAATTAATCTCAATTTAATTTATTAACTATAAAAAGTGTCAATTTGGTCTACGAACTATTGAAGTTGTATCAAAGCAGTACATAAATTAACTTCTATCGAAAAATTTAATGAAAATTGGTCATGTGCACAGTAAGTGACCACATTTTTTGGGACATTTTAATCCGTTAATCATATTTTCATGTGACAAATTTCGTTAATTTTCGAATGAAAGTTAACGTTTGTACTGCTTTGGTACAATTTGAAAAATTCATGGATTCAATTTACACTTTTTATAGTTAGTAGACCAAATTAAAAATCAGTGTAAAATTCATGAACCATTTTTATATTTAATCCTAAAATCAACTATTCATTAAAATGAATCCAACTAGAACTATAAATCGCCTCGATACAGTTCGAGTTTGATTCATATTCAACTTGTTTTTGGCTTGTTCGAGCTCGGTTCGTAAAATAAAAGAGCCAAGCTCAAACAAAATATATATTAGGCTATAGTTAAAGAAAAAGAGCTGAGCTTGAATTCTATTATATTTGGCTCGTAAAGTTCGTGAGTAACTTGTATGTTTTTACGAAACTGCTCAAGTTAGTTCGTGTGACTTGTTGGTTAAAACTCGGATTATAAAGACTATTTAAGTGAAACAAACCAAATGTTTTTCTTTAACAAAAGAAAAATCAACTTAATTTGCTATTAGCAGATAATTTGTACATATTCTATTTCAATTAGCTAGGAGAGCATTCAATTTGTACATGTAGTTACAAAATATTTACTATATATTAATATTTTTATTGTTATTGTAAATTATTATTTGGCATCAACTAAATCTGGATCGAGCCAAATGAACCAAGCTCGAGCTCGTTTCAAAAATGAACCGGGCCGATCAAACTCAATTTTGAAAAAAAAAAAAAAAATCAAATGAGCCGAACCAAGCTTGAGCCTATAAAAAAATTATTCGAAGATGGAGTTTGAGCTTGATAGAAAATAAACGAGTCAAACTTGATGACCTTAGTATTCGGCACAGCTCGATTGGGTCATTTAAACGCAACCTTAAATGCATGTCTCTCTATTAATTAAATGAGTTACGTAACATGTGCACTTATGATACAACAGCAGCAGCATGATAGACCATGCCCATTCAACTCCTCTTATCCGTTTAAAAAGTTATCCAACGCTAAACGTCACACACGCGTGACACACTTGGTCCTAGCTAGAGAAGCCTATACTTCAACTAGAAAAGGAAAGGTATGAAAGGAATATAAAAGATGACCCACTACTTTTCTCAATGGGTATCTAGAATTCTGATAACAAGGTTGGCCTGCAGCCAAGTAATGCCACAATAATAATTATTACCACCATCACGCATATACAGCACTTTTGTCGTGATGGAGCTTAAAATATTCTAATTTCAATATTTCACACCCAAAACCCAATCTAGGAATCTCCAAGAATTTCCTCAATTTCACACCACGTGATTGTTGCTTTAAATAGGTGACGAAATAAAGTTTTGAGAGTTAATCAAAAGATGGGGAACACATTAATTGGAGGATCAAGAAGGAAAGCAAAGGTGATGAAGATCAATGGCGAAAGCTTCAAGGTGAAGACACCAATAAGAGCTTGGGATGTAGTGAAGGACTACCCATCTCATGTGCTACTGGATTCTCAACATGTCAAGCGTTATGGCGTGAGGGCCAAGCAACTGGAGCCACAGCAAGAGCTGAAGCCCAAGAAAATATACTTCCTTGTAGAGCTCCCCAAGTTCAATTCAGACCAAGACAATAACAATAAGCTCCCGAGACGAGTGCAATCGGGCATTCAGATGAGCGCCAAGGACAGGCTCGACTGTCTCATGCTGTCGCGGCGGTCGGCCTCTGACCTTACCATGATGGGGAGTTCTACTACTGCTTCAGCCGCGGTGGCAGCCGCTGCAGGGACGGTCAGGATGAAGGTGAGGCTGCCGAGAGGGCAGGTGGCAAAATTGGTGGAAGAGAGTAAGGATGACGTGGAAGTTGCCGAGAAAATCATGGAGCTCTATTTGGCCACTAGTGCTGCTGGCAGTGCCAAGCCCAAGAGAGAAGAAAGTGAAGGTGTCAAGTTGCAGTGGAAACCGGGGCTTGGGAGCATCGGAGAGAGCTTCAAGGCGCGTGTGGTATAATCTCGGTTTTTTTTTTTTTTTTTTTTTTTTTTTTTTTTTTTTTTTGGGGGGNTTTATTTCATTTTCACAAAGTTTAATTTGTTTTCATGCTGTAGATAATATATTAGTTAATTACAAAAACACACCCCTTGTTTAATTTCCCAAAAGAGTTTTTTGTGACATTTAACTTCATTACCCATTCTCTATATATGTGCCACAATCCTTTTCTTTCTAAGATGCTTTATGCTTACGTACGTGGTGCCCCAACTCCCTTTGCGAGAGGGCATCCTTTCTCTCGAAGTTAGGGACTATTTTGTCAAGCTTTTTAAAAAGAATTGTCTCGCGCTTTTAGGTACTTTCTACCTATCCACTTGTATTGGTTTTGGGTATAAGTATGCTTAATTTTATTTGAATGAATAGTTGACCCAACTCTTTGTTATTTGAAGAAACCTTCCGGTTCATTTGGTATATATTTTTTTATGAATTTTTTTTATTTATAAATAAACAACTTACATGTATATTTTGATGAGCAAAATAATGGATTTTCGACTAATACACTCCTAATCAACAATTAAACCATTGAATCGATCACTAACATGTATATATCTGTAATGTAAGAGGTCGATCTGTGAGTTTCTGTGTTAGTCCTACAAGTTACAACCCCCCCTTTTTTTTCTTTTTTTTTTATAAGTACACTGCTTTAATAATGTTGATGTGTTTTAAGTAGGCATGTTTTATTTGTAGCTGTAGTTTAAAACGCTGTTTGAATTTTGTAGTTTTGTAGGAGAGAATAAGACAACATATTGGGATGAGAATGTAGAACAGTAATACTAGTGCATATTTTGCATCGGAAATATAATTAATTTTAGAATAAGTATGTAATCACTTGATTAATTCACAATGACATGCAACCGACCGAAAACTCTAAATCTCTAATAATATATAAGAAAATTATAAGCTTTTGGCTTTTTTGTTAGTCGAAATTATAAGTCAAACTGCATACTGATTATGAAAGTTAGACTTTAGCTTTTCAATCGCCAACCAGGGAAGGAATTAACTACAATAAAAAAAATAGAGTCAAATTGTACGTAACAAACAAAAAAAATAAAGAAATTAATGAAACCACCAATAATAATGCTAGAGATTTAAATTGTTATTAATTTTTTATTCTCAACTGGTGTGATAAATATATGATATAACATTACTTATTCATTTAGAATTAGCCTCATAGATGTACGCCATGCAATAACAAATAATGCCTCCGTATTATTCTATTTTCCAATGCATATCGACCACTAAGTTCTTGGCAGTTGTATACCAAAATGTCTTAGAAAAACTTCTAACAGTTTTATTGATCACCATGAGAAGTCACCGACCACGTGCATGCATGCTTCATGCTTCCATGAACTTCCCACAAAAATAGTCAAACAATAATGTTTGTTAAGTTCAACTACATTTATTCACCAAAACCGGTTTATCGATCAAATAGGTTTTTTTGTACTATTACCACACATGCTATAGGGATATGTTCAAATACCACCCATAAAAAGAATTTTAGCAAATTATCACTTATACTTTAACAAATGTGTTAATTTACCACCTACTGTTATTTTCGTTAATTTTTTTTGTTTACTTTAAAATTATTTTCGTCAATTTATATATGATAAAAGCATTTAAAATATTTTTTTAAAAAAAAATCTTCTAAGTAAACCCACCAATTTACTTACTTGACCTCAATAACTATTTATAATAAAAAAATTAAATTTAAAGTTTATTCAAATAATAGTCACAAAAAACAAAAAGTTTATTCAAATAAAAAATAGAAAAAATAATTAAAAAAATTCATCTCCCCCACCCAATTGCACCCAGCCCGTCNTTTCTCTCTCTCTTCATTTTATTTCTTTTAAGTTGCAGGTTCATTTGAACTGGAAGGCCTTGGTTTATTTTCTGTTCTTATGAGTTTTGGGTGTTCTTGGTCAACAACTTTTTGGTCAAATGAACAATTTTTTATGTCAAACTTGATTAAATAGATAGAGGGGTTTGGAGGGAAAGAACTAAAATAACCCAATTTTGGCGCCATTACACATGAGGTAGCTGATAGATGTGAGGGTAAAAAAGGGTTGTACTTAAAAAGACGGAAATACCCTTCATACTAACAGCAGGTGGTATTTGAGCTGGCACATGCATTAGTGAAATTCTTGGTGGTTAATTCATTGTCTAATTTTTTTTTTTATAGGTGATATTTGAGCACACCCCCAATATAGATGGTAGATCATAATAGTGCAAAAAAGCCTATCAAATAATATGTTTATATTTGATCAAAAAAATAATTTATTTATTTTTATGTCAATATTAATTAATTGATTAAAAAGAAATAGAGTTCAAAGTATTACATTATTTGATAAATAAATTTGGTGAGAGAAAAAGTGTTCAAAAAATTGCTAAATAAATTTGGTGAGTGAAACAATATCCAACAGATTGCGAATTAAATGGTTAAAAGACATAATCCTTTTTGCTTGGCGATATTTTTCTGATCTGTACTGCTAGCTAAGTATACTCTTTTAATTTGCATCCGATCGAAGACTCCTACTTGAAAGTTCAGAGATTTTCTGATTTTTCATTAGGCGCAATTTTCAAATTTGTGACTGCTACGTACTTTGATACAACACTTTTTTTTTCTTTTTTTATTTGTTGAGATGAATAATCTACTACATCGATCATATTGCTGCAGTGACTTTAAAAATTGTTTGAATTATATAGGGTATATAGTTTTCTTTATGAAATTAAAGCTAACCTTGTAGAAAAAATAAGCATTAGTAGTAGGAGGATGACCAGAAATGTAATTACTTATAATATGATCATATATATGTAATGTGACATCGAATTTATTTTATTGTCCTCCCAATTTTTCAATATTCATATATATTAATTGACATTACTTTTTGAATTGTATAAATTTGCAGAAGAGAGTGAGTTTTGTCGTCCCTGCAGAAGAAGGGGAAATCCGTTTAGATCAGACCCGTCAATAGAAGTCAACTTATCAAAAGTATCAAAAATTGCACCACATGGCAGGACATATTTTTTGGTGCCCTTGATTTGTATATGTAACATATATTTTTGCAACATATTATGGTATTAGCTCTTTGTAAATTTATGACTTTTTAATTAACATGAAGTACTATATATTAGCTCAAGAGAATTTTACTTCTCATTCAATTGAGACTTTTTCTTTCTCAATTCTCTCACACGCGAGGCTCTCTCTATTTCGAGTAAGGCTATTTTCTCTCTCACAATTGAGATAATTTTCAAATGCCTTGAGTTTGCAATGCTCTAATTCCTTTATATATAGGCAGTTGGCTGGATGGCATATTCCTAAATATCGATCATGAGCTAAAGTTGGAAGGCTAAGTTCAAGTACTTCTCCATTTCTCCATTTCTTTTCTTTTGACTTTATCTCTTATTTATTATTCACTACAAGAAAACTGGACATACACCACACCTCACCAGCAGTGGCATATGCTTACAAATACCACTGTCCCTCTGTGGTATTTGAGTATACACCACAGCTATTGTCACAGGAAGGGTATGGGTGGCCGTTGCGGGTGTATCGAAAAGTCTACTGCCACTGGATAGGCTTCTGTGGTTTTTGTTTATGCATGTTTATCTTGTCAGCAACTTCAAATGCCACACCCTTGCCCTGTGGTATATTTCTCTTTATTGTTTTGGCATTATAATTACAAATTTCCAAATTTCACATAATACCCAAAATTGCTGATAGGCAACACACCCATGCCTGTGGCATTTTGTAAAAATTTTTTTTTCTTAAAACCTTTTGCACGTGGGGTGTGCAGGTGCTAATATATTGGATTTTGTACTTTTGATTCCATTGGCATTAATTATTATGAATAATTATTTGGTTATTATAATTTTCACATTTCATATATATAATAATATAATGATAAAATGTTGAATTGTGGACTAAAATTCAAAGAACACAGTAGAAGATTCATATGGCCCTTTAATTTGAAAAAACTCTTTCCTTCTACACATTTTGCAACACCATATATCAACTTCATGAGATAATAATATCAATTACTAAAGCCACATCCACTCAACATAATCAAAATGCATTAAGTCCCTAGTTAACTATACATATTAGCCAATTACATTTATGTCCACAAAAGCAAGTATAACAACATCAAAAAGCATTCAATTCAGCAGGTGCATATATGTACATACAATGCATTTGGTCATGCAAATTCCAGGGACTGATCCAATTTGCACACATGTAATCCTTCCAACTAAATCTACCCAAAATACCAACCATTCATATTCCAAAATGCCTTAATGTAGTAAATGCTTGAAACTAAAAGTATCTAACCATATAATCACGGGGTGCAAACATCCATAGGTGGGGCTGGCACGTAACAATCATCCATGTTGAATGGGTTGTTGCTCATTTGAGGTGTGGGCTGGACTTCCTGCTGCCTTGATGCTGACTTTACTAGATTGATAAAGGTTCCCATGTTGTTGTCACTAATCGACACTCCTGCTGCAGCAAGCACTTGCTCCAATCGATGTGTAACATTGTTGGCATTAATTTTTTCTTCAATTGCATCAAGCTTCAGCTGCATGCTTTCAACTTTTGCATTGGCTTCTTCTGAAACCTTTTTTTGTTCCTCAAGTTGTGTCATCAATGTTTCAACTTGACGAACCATGCCGCCTGTTTTCGTGATAATTCCGGGCACGTCTGCCCATTCAATCCCTACTCCATAACCACGTACTGTGTTGCGCTGCTCCGGGCCAAGCACTTTAGCATACAAGTCATTGCGCACTTGGGTGTTGATTTCCACGCCTTCTTCTTCGACAAGCTTTTCGAGTTTGTCAAAAGCTGTCTGCATTTTGTTAACTAGTTATTAAAATACTACTTAAACAAATATAGGTCCAAAAATACAAATCCATAACCACTTCACCCATAAACTTACAATTTTCTGTGAGACATCTTCATTCACTGCTACACGGCCCTTGGCTGTTTCCCGTGTGTATACCAGCTTGAACATTTCCATTCTGTCCAACTCTTCACCTGGGTGGGTACATTCCTGCATCATTTCATAATTTATTTAACTGAAGCTACAATAGCAGCCAAACAAAGCAATAAAACAATTTAAGTAGGCTACTAAACCTTACTTAGTAATGACCCACAAAGAAACTCACCCATTCATAGCGAACTTGGGAGAAACTAGTCCTGCCTGTGATGTGATTCAATTTTGATTGTGCCCTATTTTTCCTGTTTGTATTCGAACTTTTCTACAAATTAAACAAACAAATTAAACAAGAAGCCTTCATTAAGGTGTATGGTGTTTTATGCATTGCTAATATACATGAACACTCAACTTATGCTGCAATAAATCTCAGTTTATTTACCAGTCCATCTT
>QANW01009759.1:0-13975 GCA_003254865.1 Dryas drummondii
GCCCATGCGCCAAGGAGGGACCCTAGCTAGGCTAGGCATGAGCCACTTAAGCCCAAAGGAGGAAGCCCATGCCGCCAGGCCCTAGTCAGCTAACCCTAGCTGATGCCGCAAGGAACTAGGAGATGCAAACCCTAGCAGCCGCAAGGTTCACTTCCTTGCCTCTCAAGGAAGGCTCCTCTATATAAGTCCCTCTCATTCAGACTTTTAACACTTTTTTTCACCTACACTCCAGCCGAAAATTCCCCTCTCTTCTCCTAGTTTTATTTTTCTGTTTTAGGGTTTTAGTTTCAACTTTTATTTTTCTTGTAAGGTGATCCGAATTCAGAGAGAGACTTAGAGAGAGGGTGGCGTGACAAGTGAGAGGGAAGGACCACCTGCTGCCGCAAGCCCTAGCTCACCTTGCCGTGAGTTCCTCCTGCTTGCTAGGTGCCTCCTTCTTCCTCTTTCCTTGCCGCAGCCCCAATGTGTTTGCACCTCTGATTTTTGCTTTCTTTTTCCTTCTAATTTCAGAATTATTGTTGGATATTGGTCTCTGAATTTATTTAATTTAAGTTTCTGAATTCAATTAGTTTATAGCTTTGGGTTTATNGGATATTGGTTCTGAATTTATTTAATTTAAGTTTCTGAATTCAATTAGTTTATAGCTTTGGGTTTATTTAATGCATGTTTCAGATTCTAATTAGTTTATATTAGTCAATCTAGTTTAGTTGTGTTTCTGATTTTAATTCGTGCATGCGTTTAAACTTGTGTACTTTACGTTTCTGATTTCATTTAATTTATGCACTTTAAATTAGTTGTTTAGTTTATGTTTTTAAGTTTGTTTAGTTTGCGTTTCTGATTTCCGTTAGCAAGCATGAATTGGGATTTTGTTTATTTGTTGCTGTTTTGTTTTTATTTGTTTTATTTAATTATGTAGGTTAGTTATTCTATCTTGCATGTTAGTTGTAGGTCGATTAATGGATTTGCATGTTCTAACAAATCGTTTATCCGTCTCTTGGTCTGTTAGTTTGATGTTTGCACATATTAAATTTCCACTATCTATTAAAACCCCCGTCACTAGTTGTTTGCATCCTTTGACTGGCCACCTTAGGGTAATTGCATCTAGTTTATCTGTTAGGTTTAGCTGTGAAATAGTCAAAGACACTAAACCACAAGTAACAAGGGAATAAGGGATTATTCTTGGTAGTGGGGTTGGGCGACCTCTATAAGGAAATAGTCAAAGCTTATATGTTGTGCATGTTTGACGTTCTCATAAAACTTAATGACTCCTGCATGGGTAACAGCTGCCTTAGCTTGAACTAGGGAACATGTAGGTTAACTGGCTAAGGAAGGCCCAAGAAGCTCTTAGTTTATGCATTAGGAGAACAATGGCGAGAAAGTAACTAGCCAAACCTTTTTAGCTGTCAAACTTTAATATGTTGTGTTCAAATTAACTGTCATTAGCCTTGGATGGTTATTGCATGCTTATCTGATTTGAAACTGAAAACTTAACATTGCAAGATAGAATAAAGTGTGTGTGCGTGTGGTGATGTGTGCGTGTGTTCCATCTTTTCAAAACCCCCCATTTAGTTATTCTAGTGATTATTTGCATTGATTTATTGTATATTAACCATTCCCTGTGGGATCGACCTCGTGCTTGTACGCTTTGCTACTGATGCGATTCGTGCACTTGCGAGTAAACTTAGAATGAGGTAATTGTTTATTTTGTTCTAAGAAAACACATCAACAAGTTTTTGGCGCCGTTGCCGGGGAATGGTGTCTAATATCAATGAATTGGTGTAATTAGTCATTAGAATTAGGTTATATTAGTTAGATTTCAGTTTTTGTTAATTTTTAGTTTTTAATAAATGCCATGCCTTTATATGCATTCTTTCTACTGATTGTGTGTTTTTCTCTTGATTAGGTGTGTTTTATGAACCCTGAACTTGTTGCTAGGTTGGAGAGGCTCAAGAACGAAACTTTAGGTACATCACAAGTCAGCCCGCAACCTAGTGCATCAGATTCAAGTAGTGAAGAGACTGAGAGTGTCGACATGGCTGAAGCAAATGAGATAGTGCCGCAGCCCCTGAGCCATTTTTCAGCACCTTCGCTGCCCACTCAACCATCATGCATTCGGTATGCAGCCATAGCCACTGACTTCGAAATCAAGAGTGGTCAGATCCATTTGTTGCCGAGTTACCATGGGCTGAATGGGGAAGATCCGATCCACTTTTTGAAGGAGTTTTCCGGGGTTTGTGAAGCCGCACAATTGAGGGGTCTGAACGCCGATCAGTACCGTTTGAGGATGTTCCCTTTTGCGCTTAAGGACAAGGCAAAGAGGTGGTTGTATTCGCTGCCCAGTGGTTCCATTTCGACATGGGATGATCTTTCGAGCAAGTTTTTGAACAAGTTCTATTCCATTTCCAAGACTAATTCGATTCGGAAGGAGATCCTTGGATTTGTGCAGAAGGCGGACGAACCATTCCATGAGACTTGGGACAGATTCAATGAGTTACTTACTAGCTGCCCGCACCATAACCTATCTCCTTGGTATGTGGTTTGTTGTTTTTATCAGGGACTATTGGAGAGAGACCAAGCCAAGGTGGATTCGGCATGTGGTGGTGCATTCATGTCAAAAACGGAGGATGAGGCTAAAAATGTGTTTGAGTCGCTTTCTTTGAGTTCTCAACAATGGGATTCCAATCGTGCAAGAGGAGGACCAAAGAGAGGGTTGTATGAGGTAGCTGATGTGCCAAACACCATGGAGGGACAGATTATGGAAATCAAGACTATGGTGCAGAAGTTATCTTTGGCTCAAGAGAAGATGATGAGTGTGCATGGACAAGGAGGTGACGTGGAACAAGTGAACCAGGTTGGGAGCTATCCTAGGGTGCCGTATGACCCATATTCCAACACTTACAACCCTGGATGGAAGAACAACCCGAATTTCAGATGGAGCAACAACAATGGACAGCAAGCTAGTGGGAGCACCAACAAGCCGTATGTGCACCCTAATGCCGAGAGGTCTAGTTTGGAGGACAAGATTGCTCAGATTGCTCAAAGCACCACTTCCCTTGCCCAAAGCACCAATGCCTTCATGAACCGTACCGAGCAGCAGATGCAAGCCAATTCGAAGGCTATTGCACACTTGGAGAGTCAAATGGGTCAGATTGCCACTACTTTGGGTCAGAGAGAGAAGGGGAAGTTGCCAAGTCAGCCCATCGTCAACCCGAAGAATGAGGAGCATGTAAATGCTATTTTGAGGACTACTCCAAGAAAAAGAGTTAGAGTGGTCAAGACTAAGGAGGTGAAGGAAGTGATTGAGATCAGTGATAGTGAGGAAGAGGAGGATCCGGAAATGATTGAGGAGAAAGCTGATACACGTGTGATTCCCCTCATTCCGGACATTGACATCACCAAATTTCCAGCAACCATGAGGGAATTGAAGTCTATTGAGAAGAAGGTTGAGGAGCAAGGGCATAGTCACAACGTTCCTAGGGAGATTTGTGGTTATCTCTTTGCATCTTTTCCAAGCAAGAAGAAGGATCCGGGCTCGTTGGTCATACCATGCAGCATAGGGGAGCATAAGATCACCAATGCCTTAGTTGACAATGGGTCAGCTATCAATGTTATGCCGCTGGGTGTGTTCGAGAGGCTTGGATTCAAGGAGGCTGATTTGCAACCATTTGATGTGGACATTCGCTTCGCCAACTCTTCAGCCCAAAAAGCTTGTGGTATGCTTGTGGATGTTTTGGTTAAATGTCGTAAATTACTAATCCCCTCTGATTTCATAGTGCTAGATGTGCCAACAATTCCGGGCGACGTCTCTATTATTCTTGGGAGACCATTTTTGTGCACCTCTAACATGGAGTACAAAGCATTGGAGAGCGCCATGACGATTCGGTACTACACCAAGCGAGAGCTGTATGTGCTCACTTCCGAGATGCCAGAAAACGAGGAGGTCACTTTTTATGGAGAGGAGAAGTCCGAGATGGAGAGCTTCTTCAGTTCGTTCCTAGGGAATGCCGAGAGTAGTAATGGCAAAAGGAAGAGGAAAGGACGCAAGTAAAGGAGATGGCAATGTCAGGCTGAAGACACAAAAACAAGCGCTGATTGGGAGGCAACCCAAGTTGTTAGTTTCGAATAATGGAGGAGGAGTCATTGAGGACCAAGGAGGCCGCGCCTACCCTTGGAGTGTCCACGCTTGCGTACGCAAGTAAACAGTTTCTTTATTTCGCTTCATAAGACAATTTTTCATTTTGGTGTGTTTTTGTGGTTTTGGATGTTTGCAATTTCCCGTTTCGCTTAATTTGATCATTTATGCATTTATTTCATATACATTGAGGGCAATGTATCATTTAAGTGTGGGGGGAAGGGCAATTGTCATTTGTTAGTGTTTTTAGGTTAGAACAAGTGTTTAGGGTGTTTTAAGTGTTTTTGAGTGTTTTTAGAAAAAGAAGAAAAAAAAAATTTTTTGTTTTTAGTGTTTTTAGGTGTTTTTAGGTTAGGAAAAAACTTTTTCTTGTGTTTTTAAACTTAGGGTGTCAAAACCCACATCAAAATGCACGTTTTCATTAGATCTCATTCACCTTAGTGATGGATGTGATTCTTTTGAAGTGTGCGACATTGTTTTAAAAACAAAAAGTTTTTGAGTCATTTTGGTTGTTTCAGGTCGTTTTGAGTCCCCAACTAATTGATTTGAGTGTGCATGATTGTTATGAGCATGTTTTAGTATTGTGTGTATATTTGGTGTTCTTTTCATTCTAATAGTGTTCCATAACATATCTTGCAATTCTATGTCATTTGGCCTTGTTGATATGAATTTAGGTTGTGATTAGCATTACTAATGATTATATGCATAATAGAGTAGACTTGCATGACCTAAGTGAGCTTTTGAGCCCTGTTCTTCAATTCTTGAGTGTTGCGCGCCACTCTGATTCTATCATTGTCATATAAGTCGTTGTTTTGATCTCATTATCTTTCATTTGGTCATTTGCTTGGAATATGCATAATCTTGAATCAATGAGCTAGAACTCTTTTCTTGTGTACACAAAGCATGTCGTATTTGCATAACTCTTGAGAAATGAATTTAGGCCCTGTTTGTGTACCCCATAGCCTGAAAAGCCTACCCATTACATGTTTTATCCTTAGTTACCCATTTTGAGCCTTTTAAGCCGTTTTCTTTGTTACCCCATACCAAACCCTAAGTTTGGGGGTGCTACACCCCTTTTACCCGTTTTACCCTATTTATGGTGTTGCAATGTGTTACATGTTGATTGAGGTGAAAAAGAAGTGAAAATGCATAGCTTATACAAAAATGTGTTAGAAAAGTATGTATGCCGTGCCCAAAGAAAAGAAAAAGAAAAGAAATCAAAGAAAAGAGATGGGACGGTTTCAAAAGAAAAAGTGAGCAAAAAGAGTTCAAATTGAGCTATGAAGTGCAAAGAAGCAAAGTGTACCTCAGAATGTTCTATTAATGCTTGCAATTCCATGAATTTAGCCCTTTGTGTTTCCTTTTCATTTCAATACCCTATCCTAGCCTAAGCCTTCATTATAACCCTATTAAAGCCCTAGCTGATCTCAAGAGGTGTGTATTATACTTATGTGGAGTCTATTTAAGAAGGGAGCCTATGGTTATTGATTCTATTTCAAGCATTTGTATTCCTTTCATGAGATCAGTATTTCTTTCTAAAATGTGCCTTTATTTCATGTACATATGTGAGCTAATTGTTTTTGTTACATATTTCCTCTCACATATACTTTTGAGTGCACATATCAACCCAATTCTTGAGTGTTTATCATTGAGAGTATGCCATAGTGAGGATTGGAGTTGAATCTATTATGTATGTATTGATTTAGTTTTGTTTGTCTAATACTTGGATTTGTGTCAAGGATGGCCTATATGACAATAGAGGAGCGAGGTATGTTATTTGAAATGTTATTAGAATTTGGAGAATGCAATTTATATGCCTTGCTTTCTTATGTGATTAATGGTTGTGCACATGAATTCAGTTGTTGGGATGTTAGAGTCAGTCTTGAGTCTTTTCTTTCCTTTATTTGCTCGAGGACTAGCAAAATCTAAGTTTGGGGGTGTGATGAGTGTGCATTTTGCATCACTTTATGATACTAATTCCTTAACCTAGAGTGTTAGAACTCGCTATTTTGTGTTTCTTGTCTTGTTTTTGTGTTTTCAGGTCAAATGAAGCAGAAATGAGAAAAAGAAGCAAATGGAGCCATTTTGGGACATTTCCTGGTCAAACCAGGAAAACGAGTGAAATCCTGGTCAAACCAGGAAAAGTGCAGAAATCCTAGTCAAATGAGGATTCCTAGTCACACTAGGAAACATCAAGTCCAGAACCATCATTGCGGAGCCAGAAATGTGAAATCCTGATTCGAACAGGAAATCCTGGTTGAACTAGGAAACCTAACCCAACTAGGGAAAGGAGTCCTAATGACACTAGGAGACCCCAGGGGCAATATGGTCATTACGAGAAGTCGAAATGGATAAGGAATCTCTCATTTTCAAGGAATCCTAGTTGCACTAGGAAATGTTGATCAAGGTTCCAGAAGCTTCCAGAAGGTGGTGGACATCCATGGAAATGAATGGAGGGAAGAAATGAATTTGAATTCAAATGGAAATGAGGGGCAAAATGGGAAGTCAAAAGTGGAGGGCCCATGGGCCCTAGGGATGCCGAACCAAGTGGGCCATGCATGCACATGCATGGGCCCAAACCCTAGCAGCCCAAAAGCCACACGCAAGGAGGAAGATGGCAGCCCATGCATGCGCATGCATGCCATGCAAACCCTAGCAAGACAAGGGGCCATGCGCAAGCCCAAGGTGACAAGCCCAAGATGGAAGCCCATGGAATGAAACCCTAGCCCATCTTCTGCAAGCCACTGAAGCCCAACATGGAAGCCCAAAATGCAAGCCCAAAGCCCAAGACTACCAGCCCATGCGCCAAGGAGGGACCCTAGCTAGGCTAGGCGTGAGCCACTTAAGCCCAAAGGAGGAAGCCCATGCCGCAAGGCCCTAGTCAGCTAACCCTAGCTGATGCCGCAAGGAACAAGGAGATGCAAACCCTAGCAGCCGCAAGGTTCTCTTCCTTGCCTCTCAAGGAAGGCTCCTCTATATAAGTCCCTCTGATTCAGACTTTTGAGAACTTTTTTCACCTACACTCCAGCCGACAATTCCCCTCTCTTCTCCTAGTTTTATTTTTCTGTTTTAGGGTTTTAGTTCAACTTTTATTTTTCTTGTAAGGTGGGCCGAAATCAGAGAGAGACTTAGAGAGAGGGTGGTGTGACAAGTGAGAGGGAAGGACCACCTGCTGCCGCAAGCCCTAGCTCACCTTGCCGTGAGTTCCTCCTGCTTGCTAGGTGCCTCCTTCTTCCTCTTTCCTTGCCGCAGCCCCCATGTGTTTGCACCTCTGATTTTTGCTTTCTTTTTCCTTCTAATCTCAGATTTATTGTTGGATATTGGTCTCTGAATTTATTTAATTTAAGTTTCTGAATTCAATTAGTTTATAGCTTTGGGTTTATTTAATGCATGTTTCAGATTCTAATTAGTTTATATTAGTCAATCTAGTTTAGTTGTGTTTCTGATTTTNTTTATGCATTAGGAGAACAATGGCGAGAAAGTAACTAGCCAAACCTTTTTAGCTGTCAAACTTTAATATGTTGTGTTCAAATTAACTGTCGTTAGCCTTGGATTGTTATTGCATGCTTATCTTATTTGAAACTGAAAACTTAACATTGCAAGATAGAATAAAGTGTGTGTGCGTGTGGTGATGTGTGCGTGTGTTCCATCTTTTCAAAACCCCCCATTTAGTTATTCTAGTGATTATTTGCATTGATTTATTGTATATTAACCATTCCCTGTGGGATCGACCTCGTGCTTGTACGCTTTGCTACAGATGCGATTCGTGCACTTGCGAGTAAACTTAGAATGAGATATTTGTTTATTTTATTCCAAGAAAACACAATCAACAAGTTTTTGGCGCCGTTGCCGGGGAATGGTGTCTAATATCAATGAATTGGTGTAATTAGTCATTAGAATTAGGTTATTTTAGTTAGATTTCAGTTTTTGTTAATTTTTAGTTTTTAATAAATGCCATGCCTTTATATGCATTCTTTCTACTGATTGTGTATTTTTCTCTTGATTAGGTGTGTTTTATGAACCCTGAACTTGTTGCTAGGTTGGAGAGGCTCAAGAACGAAACTTTAGGTACATCACAAGTCAGCCCGCAACCTAGTGCATCAGATTCAAGTAGTGAAGAGACTGAGAGTGTCGACATGGCTGAAGCAAATGAGATTGTGCCGCAGCCCCTGAGTCATTTTTCAGCACCTTCGCTGCACACTCAACCATCATGCATCCGGTATGCAGCCATAGCCACTGATTTCGAAATCAAGAGTGGTCAGATACACTTGTTGCCGAGCTACCATGGACTGAGTGGAGAGGATCCAATCCACTTTTTGAAGGAGTTTTCCGGGGTTTGTGAAGCCGCACAATTGAGGGGCCTGAACGCTGATCAGTACCGTTTGAGAATGTTCCCTTTCGCGCTTAAGGACAAGGCAAAGAGGTGGTTGTATTCGCTGGCCAGTGGTTCCATTTCGACATGGGATGATCTTTCGAGCAAGTTCCTGAACAAGTTCTATTCCATTTCCAAGACAAATTCAATTCGGAAGGAGATCCTTAGATTTGTGCAGAAAGCGGACGAGCCATTCCATGAGACTTGGGATCGATTCAATGAGTTACTTACTAGCTGCCCGCACCATAACCTATCTCCTTGGTATGTGGTTTGTTGTTTTTATCAGGGATTATTGGATAGAGACCAAGCCAAGGTGAATTCGGCATGTGGTGGTGCATTCATGTCAAAAACGGAGGATGAGGCTAAAAATGTGTTTGAGTCGCTTTCTTTGAGTTCTCAACAATGGGATTCCAATCGTGCAAGAGGAGGACCAAAGAGAGGGTTGTATGAGGTAGGTGATGTGCCGAACACCATGGAGGGACAGATTTTGGAAATCAAGACTATGGTGCAGAAGTTATCTTTGGCTCAAGAGAAGATGATGAGTGTGCAAGGACAAGGGGGTGACGTGGAACAAGTGAATCAGGTTGGGAGCTATCCTAGGGTGCCGTATGACCCATATTTCAACACTTACAACCCTGGATGGAAGAACAACCTGAATTTCAGATGGAGCAACAACAATGGACAGCAAGCTAGTGGGAGCACCAACAAGCCGTATGTGCACCCTAATGCCGAGAGGTCTAGTTTGGAGGACAAGATTGCTCAGATTGCTCAAAGCACCACTTCCCTTGCTCAAAGCACCAATGCCTTCATGAACCGTACCGAGCAGCAGATGCAAGCCAATTCGAAGGCTATTGCACACTTGGAGAGTCAAATGGGTCAGATTGCCACTACTTTGGGTCAGAGAGAGAAGGGGAAATTGCCAAGTCAGCCCATCGTCAACCCGAAGAATGAGGAGCATGTAAATGCTATTTTGAGGACTACTGCAAGAAAGAGAGTGAGAGTGGTCAAAACTAAGGAAGTGATTGAGATCAGTGATAGTGAGGAAGAGGAGGATCCAGAAATGATTGAGGAGCAAGCTGATACACGAGTGATTCCCCTCATTCCGGACATTGACATCACTAAGTTTCCAGCAACCATGAGGGAGTTGAAGTCTATTGAGAAGAAGGTTGAGGAGCAGGGGCATAGTCACAACGTTCCTAGGGAGATTTGTGGTTATCTCTTTGCAACTTTTCCAAGCAAGAAGAGGGATCCGGGCTCGTTGGTCATACCATGCAGCATAGGGGAACATAAGATCGCCAATGCCTTAGTTGACAATGGCTCAGCTATCAACGTCATGCCGCTGGTTGTGTTCGAGAGGCTTGGATTTGTGGAGGCTGATTTGCAACCGTTTGATTTGAACATTCGCTTCGCCAACTCTTCAGTCGAGAAAGCCCGTGGTATGCTTGTGGATGTTTTGGTTAAATGTCGTAAATTACTAATCCCCTCTGATTTCATAGTGCTAGATGTGCCGAGACTTCCGGGCGACGTCTCTATTATTCTTGGGAGACCATTTTTGTGCACCTCTAACATGGAGTACAAAGCATTGGAGAGTACCATGAAGATTCGGCACTACACCAAGCAAGAGGTGTATTTGCTCACTTCCGAGATGCCAGAAAACGAGGAGATCACTTTTTATGGAGAGGAGAAGTCCGAGATGGAGAGCTTCAACAGTTCGTTCTTAGGGAGTGCCGAGAGCAGCAATGGCAAGAAAAAGAGGAAAGGACGCAAATAAAGGAATGGCAATGTCAGGCTGAAGACAGAAAAACAAGCGCTGATTGGGAGGCAACCCAAGTTTTTGGTTTGGAGAACCTAGGAGGAGTCAGCGAGGACCAAGGAGGCCGCGCCTACCCTTGGAGTGTCCATGCTTGCGTACGCAAGTAAACAGTTTATTTATTTCGCTTCGTAAGACAATTTTTCATTTTGGTGTGTTTATTTGATTTTGGATAGTTGCAATTTCCCGTTTCACTTAATTTGATCATTCATGCATTTATTTCTTATACACTGAGAGCAATGTATCATTTAAGTGTGGGGGGAAAGACAGTTGTCATTTGTTAGTGTTTTTAGGTTAGAACAAGTGTTTTAGGTGTTTTAAGTGTTTTTAAACATTTTTGGAAAAAAAATAAAAAATTTCGTTTTAGTGTTTTTAGGTTAGGAAAAACTTTTTCGTGTGTTTTTAAACTTAGGGTGTCAAAACCAACATCAAAATGCACGGTTTCTTTAGATTTCATCCACCTCAGTGATGGATGTGACTCTTTGGAAGTGTGCGACATTGTTTTAAGAACAAAAAGTTTTTGAGTCATTTTGGTTGTTTTAGGTCGTTTCGAGTCCCCAACTAATTGATTTGATTGTGCTTGATTGTTATGAGCATGTTTTTGTATTGTGTTTATATTTGGTGTTCTTTTCATTCTAATAGTGTTCCATAACATATCTTGCAATTCTATGTCATTTGGCCTTGTTGATATGAATTTAGGTTGTGATTAGCATTACTAATGATTATATGCATAATAGAGTAGACTTGCATGACCTAAGTGAGCTTTTGAGCCATGTTCTTCAATTCTTGAGTGTTGCGCGCCACTCTGATTCTATCATTGTCATATAAGTCGTTGTTTTGATCTCATTATCTTTCGTTTGGTCATTTGCTTGGAATATGCATAATTTTGAATCAATGAGCTAGAACTCTTTTCTTGTGTACGCAAAGTATGCCGTATTTGCATAACTCTTGAGAAATGAATTTAGCCCCTGTTTGTGTACCCCATAGCCTAAAAAGCCTACCCATTACTTGTCTTATCCTTAGTTACCCATTTTGAGCCTTTTAAGCCGTTTTCTTTGTTACCCCATACCAAAACCTAAGTTTGGGGGTGTTACACCCCTTTTACCTGTTTTACCCTATTTGGTGTTGCAATGTGTTTACATGTTGACTGAGGTGGAAAAGAAGTGAAAATGCATAGCTTATACAAGATTGTGTTAGAAAAGTATGTATGCCATGCCCAAAGAAAAGAAAAAGAAAAGAAATCAAACAAAAAAAAATGGGACAGTTTCAAAAGAAAAAGTGAGCAAAAAGAGCTCAAATTAAACTATGAAGTGCAAAGAAGCAAGGTAAACCTCAGAATGTTCTTTTAATGCTTGCAATGCCATGGATTTAGCCCTTTGTGTTTCCTTTTCATTTCAATTCCCTATCCTAGCCTAAGCCTTCATTACAACCCTATTAAAGCCCTAGCTGATCTCAAGAGGTGTGTATTATACTTATTTGGAGTCTATTAGAGAAGGGAGCCTATGGTTATTGATTCTATTTCAAGCATTTGTATTCCTTTCATGAGATCAGTATTTTTTCTAAATGTGCCGTTATTTCATGTCCATATGTGAGCTAATTGTTTTTGTTACATATTTCCTCTCACATATACTTTTGAGTGCATATATCAACCCAATTCTTGAGTGTTTATCATTGAGAGTATGCCATAGTGAGGATTGGAGTTGAATCTATTATGTATGTATTGATTTAGTTTTGTTTGTCTAATACTTGGATTTGTGTCAAGGATGGCCTATATGACAATAGAGGAGCGAGGTATGTTATTTGAAATGTTATTAGAATTTGGAGAATGCAATTTATATGCCTTGCTTTCTTATGTGATTAATGGTTGTGCGCATGAATTCAGTTGTTGGGATGTTAGAGTCAGTCTTGAGTCTTTTCTTTCCTTTATTTGCTCGAGGACTAGCAAAATCTAAGTTTGGGGGTGTGATGAGTGTGCATTTTGCATCACTTTATGATACTAATTCCTTAACCTAGAGTGTTAGAACTCGCTATTTTGTGTTTCTTGTCTTGTTTTTGTGTTTTCAGGTCAAATGAAGCAGAAATGAGAAAAAGAAGCAAATGGAGCCATTTTGGGACATTTCCTGGTCAAACCAGGAAAACGAGTGAAATCCTGGTCAAACCAGGAAAAGTGCAGAAATCCTAGTCAAATGAGGATTCCTAGTCACACTAGGAAACATCAAGTCCAGAACCATCATTGCGGAGCCAGAAATGTGAAATCCTGATTCGAACAGGAAATCCTGGTTGAACTAGGAAACCTAACCCAACTAGGGAAAGGAGTCCTAATGACACTAGGAGACCCCAGGGGCAATATGGTCATTACGAGAAGTCGAAATGGATAAGGAATCTCTCATTTTCAAGGAATCCTAGTTGCACTAGGAAATGTTGGTCAAGGTTCCAGAAGCTTCCAGAAGGTGGTGGACATCCATGGAATTGAATGGAGGGAAGAAATGAATTTGAATTCAAATGGAAATGAGGGGCAAAATGGGAAGTCAAAAGTGGAGGGCCCATGGGCCCTAGGGATGCCGAACCAAGTGGGCCATGCATGCACATGCATCGGCCCAAACCCTAGCAGCCCAAAAGCCACACACAAGGAGGAAGATGGCAGCCCATGCATGCGTATGCATGCCATGCAAACCCTAGCAAGACAAGGGGCCATGCGCAAGCCCAAGGTGACAAGCCCAAGATGGAAGCCCATGGAATGAAACCCTAGCCCATCTTGTGCAAGCCACTGAAGCCCAACATGGAAGCCCAACATGCAAGCCCAAAGCCCAAGACTACCAGCCCATGCGCCAAGGAGGGACCCTAGCTAGGCTAGGCGTGAGCCACTTAAGCCCAAAGTAGGAAGCCCATGCCGCAAGGCCCTAGTCAGCTAACTCTAGCTGATGCCGCAAGGAACTAGGAGATGCAAACCCTAGCAGCCGCAAGGTTCTCTTCCTTGCCTCTCAAGGAAGNGCAGCCGCAAGTCTTCCTTGCCTCTCAAGGAAGGCTCCTCTATATAAGTCCCTCTCATTCAGACTTTTGAGAACTTTTTTCACCTACACTCACTCNTTTTAGTTTCAACTTTTATTTTTCTTGTAAGGTGAGCCGAATTCAGAGAGAGACTTAGAGAGAGGGTGGCGTGACAAGTGAGAGGGAAGGACCACCTGCTGCCGCAAGCCCTAGCTCACCTTGCCGTGAGTTCCTCCTGCTTGCTAGGTGCCTCCCTCCTTCTTCTTCCTTGCCGCAGCCCCCATGTGTTTGCACCTCTGATTTTTGCTTTCTTTTTCCTTCTAATCTCAGATTTATTGTTGGATGGATATTTCTGAATTTATTTAATTTAAGTTTCTGAATTCAATTAGTTTATAGCTTTGGGTTTATTTAATGCATGTTTCAGATTCTAATTAGTTTATATTAGTCAATCTAGTTTAGTTGTGTTTCTGATTTTAATTCGTGCATGCGTTTAAACTTGTGTACTTTACGTTTCTGATTTCATTTAATTTATGCACTTTAAATTAGTTGTTTAGTTTATGTTTTTAAGTTTGTTTAGTTTGCGTTTCTGATTTCCGTTAGCAAGCATGAATTGGGATTTTGTTTATTTGTTGCTGTTTTGTTTTTATTTGTTTTATTTAATTATGTAGGTTAG
>QANW01009869.1:0-31051 GCA_003254865.1 Dryas drummondii
TGTGTGCTGTTGGGCTTGTTCTAGATCTGGTTAGAGCGGGAAAAAGTTGTCATTTTGACGTTTTGGAACTGAACCAAGTTGCAGTTTTCTTTTTGTTTTTGGGGGTCTTGAACGCTTAGGCTTTGTTTACAGATCTGGGTTTTATAGTATTTGTCGTTCTGTTTCTTGATTTGGTAAATTGGAAATGTCGATTTTACCGAAAGGGGGTTCGATTCAAGTCCGAGAGGTGTGGAATGATAATCTTGAAGAAGAGTTTCGTATAATCCGTGAGATTGTTGACAAGTATAACTATGTTGCAATGGACACTGAGTTCCCCGGTGTGGTTCTTCGTCCGGTTGGGGGCTTTAAGAACATCAATGATTATAACTACCAGACCCTGAAAGACAATGTTGATATGTTGAAATTGATTCAGTTGGGTCTCACTTTCTCTGACGAGAATGGGAATCTTCCTGCCTGCGGGACTGACAGCTTTTTCTTTTGGCAATTCAATTTTCGCGAGTTCAACGTGACTGAAGACATATTCGCCAGCGATTCGATCGAGGTATTGCGTCAATGTGGGATTGACTTTAAGAAGAACAGTGAGAAGGGTATTGATGTGAATCGGTTTGGTGAGCTTTTGATGTCTTCAGGGGTTGTTTTGAATGAGGAAGTGCATTGGGTTACCTTCCATAGTGGTTATGATTTTGGATACTTGCTTAAGCTATTGACTTGTCGGGCTTTGCCTGACAGCCAAGTGGGTTTCTTTGATTTGATCAAGATCTACTTCCCGGTGGTGTATGACATCAAGCACCTGATGAAGTTTTGCAACAGCCTCCATGGTGGGTTGAACAAGCTTGCAGAATTGTTGGATGTGGAGAGAATTGGTGTGTGCCATCAAGCAGGCTCTGACAGTTTGCTTACATCAAGTACATTTAGGAAATTGAGGGATACCTTTTTTAGTGGCTCTGCCCAGAAATATGCAGGTGTTTTGTATGGTCTTGGTGTTGAGAATGGACAGAGTACTAATTGAAAAAATAAAATAAAATAATTGTCAAAAAGATTGATGAATATTTGTAGACTATTCGAGTGTGAGACATGTAGTTTTCTTTGTACACACTTTCGCAAAAGAATTGTTGTTTTAGTTTTAACTTTTCTTCTTTGCTTGCTTGTAACTGAAGCCTTGACTGGTTATGTAGCTTTGATTTTCTTGTACATTATTGCAGTTAGTGTTTCAATAAAAGTTCATGAAGTTTCCTTTTAATGAGTTTTCTTCCCCACTGAACCGAATTTAGAGCTCTTTCTCTTCATTCTCAACAGTATCATCATTTATTTCTATCTTGGGAGTAGGTTTGATGCATTCTTGTTCTGTCTCTAGAATTTGTGGTTATTTGATTGCTTATCTAGTACCATATAGAGGTGCTACTTAATTTGATTGTTGATTGCTTATTGAACTTCATATTGTTATTTGATTATTGTATAAAACAATGATACAGTTTTGTAGTGGGAGACTTTTCCTTTCATGTGCTCAAAATTCCTATATCATGTCATTTCCCTTCATGCATGGCATTTTGTTTAGTGTTAATATCTTATGCCAAGTCCTTGCTTACAATTCCATTTGTCACAAAATTTTAAACTAACTTTGAAAGGGCGATCGCCTTGGATCATGTTACCAAATTTATGAAGTTTGGATAGAGTAGTGACAGTGTGCAGGAATGGCAGGAAGCTTGCAGAGTAGCAGCTATCACTTCTAAAGGAATCAATTCTAAAACCATATGCCAAAGTGCATACAGTATATAACAAGGTTCGATTCATCATCATTCTTAAACAAGAATCCCATATGTGTGAGGTGGACCACATGAATTGTCGGCATCCTGTGGGTTTTAAGTTTTTAGTCTTCTAAATTATTGCAGTGTTCTAAATTGTATCGCTTGGCTGTAACATTCTGGCTGTCCAAGTCGTAGGAGCCAGCAGAACTCATTCTCAAGGTACATTCTGTAAAATTTGATTTGATGTCACAGTTGCATTCTCTCCAAATGTTGGTGCATGTAATAGATGTTGAAGAAGCTGTTGTTATCAGTGCAAGTGCAAAACCTAATTAACATCAGACTGAATGTGTAGGACAGGTATTGTTGTTTATGGAATTATTGTCCAATTTGTTGTTCTCAGCCCTTACCTTTGAGCCAATCGGTTGTATTTTCTTGTCGATTCCCCCGTTTCAATTGAGTCTATCTAGTCTACGTTGTGCGGTGTTATCGATGAAATGATATGGGCACGGGCTGGCTGTTTTGCCCACAGTAACATCATGCGAAAAGGTTTCAATATTGGCATCTCAACTTCGAAGAGCTCGAGAGTTACTAGGATTCTTATTTTTATTTTTATTAAAATAATAATGTCGGTATAAAACAAGACTATTTTTTTTTTCTTTTAACATAATGCCGTAAATACAAAAAAAAAAAAAAATGAAAGAAATAGGCATGAAAAGATGATGTGCCACCGTCCATTGAGTGAGTATTAGCGAAGAAAGAAAGTGAGAAACACCTGTCACTTCATTTGGGTTATGGTTTTGGATCTACAATGAAATTGTTCCTCCCAAAAATTCCCAACAATAAAAAAAAAATAAAAAATTGTTCCTCCAAATTCCCAATCGAGCCAGAGTGGGAGAACGTGGCGAACAACTTTTGAGAAAGTGCCACTCCCAGCTTGCCACGCACGTCGAGCTCATTTTCCCACCCGAGATTCATCTCTCTTTACTCTTCTTTACCAAGTTTCACACCAACGACACATCGACGGCCAACCTCACCTCACCTCTGCTTTCTCCGACCAGCACCAGTTGATTTTATCATTATCTCCGCCCTCTCTCTCTCTCTCTCTCTAATCTCTGAATTATTCATATTACATATAGAACCAGTGATTCGGATCCAAACACACGCAAAGCAAAGATCCGATCAGATCCGGATCTAGTACCCTCATGCCTCGCAAACTTATCTTCCTAGGGTTTCTCTTCAACCTCTTCCTCACATTATTATATGCTGATCCGGGTTCCAATTGCCCCAAAACCAGTCCTCTTGTCAACTATGAAACCGAATTCAAAATGCTCCAACACCAGCTGAGAGGCTCCATTAAAATAATCGACGATTGCTCATTTAGGGTTTCCGATTTCGACATGCTCTCCGGCTCCGACGTGCACTGGTGGGCCGCAAATGCCTCCGATTTGGGCAACCTCACCGCCGGCTTCGTAGTCTCCGACCACAAACTCAACGAGACGTACAAAAGTGCGAGCTTTATTGTGCGTTTGAAGAAAAATGTCACCTGGGATCGGATCCAAGTTCTTGCTGTGTGGGACCGCCCCACCGCCTCCGACTTTGGACACGTCGTGCTCGGGGATTTAAAAAACGGGTCTTCGTCGGGTGGCTCCGATTTCGCTCCTTCGCCGTCGCCCTCGAGTGCCGGTGATTCGGGGAATGGGACCCGTACCCGGGTTCATACGGAGCCGACCATGTTGGAGAATTGTAAGGTTTTGTCGAAGAACTACAGGGTGAGATGGACATTGAGTGCTGACGAGAATGTGATTGATATTGGGTTGGAGGCTGCCACCGGGACTACGAATTACATGGCTTTCGGGTGGGCCCACCCGAATTCAACTTCCGAGCTCATGCTCGGAGCTGATGTGGCCGTCACCGGGTTTAAAGAGGACGGAATGCCATTTGTGAATGATTTTTTCATCACAAGTTACAGTGAGTGTACGATATACAAGGATGGTTCAGTGAAAGGGGTTTGCCCCGATACAAGATACGAAGAGTCGGGCCCGAATGGCTCGGTGAACAATACCAGATTGGTTTATGGGCAGAGGAGGGATGCGGTGTCGTTTATTAGGTATCAGAGGCCATTGAAACCAGTCGATAAGAAGTATGATTTTCCGGTGAATCATACAGAGAAAATGAATGTTATTTGGGCTGTGGGGCCGCTAAGGCCACCAGATACTCTTCAGCCTTACTATCTTCCCCAGAATCATGGGGGACCCCAGAATGTGGTTTATGGGCATTTGGTGCTGAATGTTTCTGAGAATGTGAATGACTGTTTAGGTCCTTTGGATCCAGAAGACAAGGAGGATCAGCCTCTCATTATTGCGGATGCAAAGGCCGCACTTGTGGTTACTTCTGGCCCAGCTGTGCATTATCCCAACCCTCCAAACCCTTCAAAGGTTCTTTACATTAACAAGAAAGAGGCCCCAGTATTGAGAGTGGAAAGAGGGGTGCCGGTCAAGTTTTCGATACAAGCTGGGCATAATGTTGCGCTCTACATTACTTCGGACCCGCTTGGTGGGAATGCTACACAGAGGAATGTGACTGAGACTATTTATGCAGGAGGGCAGGAAGCTCAAGGAGTTCAAGCCAGTCCGACAGAATTAGTTTGGGCCCCTAACAGGAATACCCCGGACCAAGTATTCTATCAATCTCTTTATGATCAGAAAATGGGTTGGAGAGTGGAGGTGGTTGATGGGGGTTTGCCAGATATGTATAATAACAGTGTTGTTTTGGATGATCAGCAAGTGACCTTCTTTTGGACGTTGTCAGGGGATAAAATATCTATTGCAGCTCGTGCTGAGAAGAAAAGTGGTTTTTTGGCAATAGGATTTGGCAGGGGAATGGAAAATAGCTATGCTTATGTGGGTTGGATTGATAATATTGGCAAAGGGCGGGTGAACACTTACTGGATTGATGGCAAGGATGCCTCGAATGTGCATCCAACAAATGAGAATTTGACATATGTGAGGTGCAAGTCAGAAAATGGTATCATTACATTCGAGTTTACGCGTCCCTTGAAACCATCATGTGGCAAGAGTGATAGACCGGAGTGTAAAAACATAATTGATCGCACTACTCCTCTTAAAGTTATTTGGGCAATGGGTGCTACGTGGACAGATGATCATCTTACTGATAGAAATATGCATTTCGTTACAAGTAGTAGGCCTATTAGGGTGCTGCTTATGCGGGGTTCTGCAGAAGCGGAGCAGGATTTACAGCCAGTACTAGCTGTACATGGATTCATGATGTTTCTCGCTTGGGGTATCTTGCTTCCTGCTGGAGTAATGGCGGCTAGATACTTAAAACATATTAAGGGTGATGGGTGGTACCAGATACATGTTTACTTGCAGTACTCAGGTTTGGCAATCGTCCTACTTGCCCTTCTTTTTGCTGTTGCTGAGCTTCGGGGCTTCTATGTCAGCTCATTACATGTTAAGTTTGGAATTGCTGCAATATTTTTGGCTTGTATGCAACCAGTGAATGCATACCTAAGGCCTAAGAAACTGGCTAATGGGGAGGAGGTTTCCCCCTCCCCCAAAAGGCTTCTTTGGGAGTACGTTCATGTGATTGGGGGCAGATCTGCCATTGTCGTAGGTATTGCAGCACTTTTCACTGGAATGAAGCATTTAGGAGATAGATATGGTGGCGAAAATGTTCATGGACTTAATTGGGCATTAATAGTTTGGTTCTTGATTGGTGCATTGATAGTTATGTATTTGGAATATCGTGAAAAACAACAAAGGAGAGAGAGAAGTTTTGGAAGAGGCAGTTGGGTGCTGGGGAACCTTGAGGAAGATGACTCTCTTGATCTGTTGAGCCCGACTGGAACCCTTGCAGAGAAAGAATCACAAACATCAGGAAGAATGGAAGTTCAATTAGAGCCTCTGAACAGATAGGTAGATAGTTATTCTTTGATATGAATTACTACTCTTTACCAATTTTGAGAGTTTTCTCACGTATATGGGGAATAGAAGGCCTGTTTATTGCGTAGTTGCTTCAAAGGACTTATTGCTTTGTAAGGGAGGTTTACCCGGTGATCACCACCGCATTCAACTCCAACCATTCATACTGAAGACTATTCACCCCATGATATGCACTTTGTATACTTGATACATCTTTTTACACAGTGGAAGGTTATATCAATTAATCTGTTGCCTTTTTATCAAACGAAAGCAGTCAGATTGCTTGCTGCACACAGTAGCTTAGGACTTTTAGTTTAGATTTGTGAAAGTACTTTCCATGCCTTTGAAAGAAGAGTTGCTTTAGGAAAAATGGAAGTGATTTTTTCTGTAAAATAGTATGCTATCTAAAGTTTTGCACTCACTGTAATGGCAATATGCTTATTCTTTTTGGCTGTGCTGTTATTTCTGTCTTGTTCTTGAGTCTATATCATCACCAAGCAATAAGTATGCGGCTTTTGATTGGTGGATGCTTTAGCATTTGATGAATGCGAAGTTTTGTATTTTTTAGGTTCCCAAAAAAAAAGGCAAAAGGAAGAGCTAAAACTGATTGTTCTCCTCAATAGGAAATGATAATTCTGCCTTTTCCTTTTATCTTGTATGTCTTGGTGCTTCTTCAGTTATTGTTTATAAACCCGTTATCTGCTCGCTAGTGATTATATTTCGGCCATGCCTGTGCGCATTTCAGTGATTATATCTGTTGAACTTGATTCTGCTAATTTTTATACGTATGAGCATATGCTTCTTTGGCAGCTTTTGGAGACATTTTCATTGTGAGTATCATATGTATAAGTATATTTGATTATCAACTTCTGCCATTCCTTGTAATTTGCTCATTTGCCGTGGTAATTGATCTCATTTATGTTGTCATCAAATCGGTTTAGCAAGTGATTTATGGTGTTGCTGAGGTTTTTCTTTGGGTACCTGCATAAAAGGCTTACAATTAGAAAGCATTTTTCTTTTTCAGCAGTCTCCTCGTACTTGCAACTGTGCTTGCTTTTTGTTCTACGATTCTCTTTTCTTGTTTTTCATTCTTGCTTGATTATATAAAGGCTTAGATGTTATCTCGGTCTTGTTCAATTTAGTTGTATGATTGAGTAAGGCTTCTTTGGCACAAGACTTTTATATCTCTCATTTAGTTGGATTTTTGAGCTAATTAGGCACAATATGAAGTCTCAAGACTCTCAACTCTCAAATCTCAATTCCGTATAGATGTTTAATTTCAGATGGAGGGATCATGTAATTTATGTAACGTTTATATAGTCAAAAACTCAAATCTATGTAGAGCAGCTGGGTTTATGATGTGTGTTTTTAAATGGTACATAAGAGTTTTTTTAAGAGAAAAAATAAATGATTTTGCTTCTACAGGATGGGCATTTTGGTTTGTTTACAAGAAAGAGTTATTAGGGAACACTCCAAAATTATGGAAAAGTCATGAACCAGCCCGTCCCCATTGGAATAATGGAATCTCTTCAACTACTTTATGATAAAAAAGGGGTTTGGATTTGGTTTGCCATTAAATAATTTCTAGATTAGCTTGCTCAAAACTGATACATTTATTTAGGTTTTAGCTTTTCAGAACCATGCATTTATAGATAATTATTTGCATTCCGTATCACAGTTGCGGGGATAGCTCAGTTGGGAGAGCGTCAGACTGAAGATCTGAAGGTCGCGTGTTCGATCCACGCTCACCGCATTTTTTACCATCAGTTTTCACTTATCTTTGGGTCTGACATGGGCTTTTTTTAGTTATTATTTCGGTCCGACATTTTTTACGTGGGCTTTTTTATCTGATTAAATGTTTTCTCGAACGTGGGCTTTTTTATAGGGTCGGTGTGGGCCCCATCTCGGATTTGTTTAAAATAAATAAATAAAAAATATTCAGACCAAAATAGTTTATGATTGAGTGTATGAGTCGAAGGTTATGGGTTTTACTAGAATTGGTTAAGTATTTATTTGTTCCGTTTATCTTAGAAATACGCATATTTACCATTTCTTTTTCCCTAAGAAATACACATATCCTCATATACGAAAATACAAATATTGAAAGAAAAAAATTGTAGTATATAAATGTTATACACATGTCTACTATATACTAATATAATCTAACACTTTTCCGTCTTATCCTCAACAAAGGTCTCAAACCATCATTTTTAAAGTCAACCAAGTTCATACTCCGCTTGTCTTTCTTTGTTTATGACTTTATGTTTAAGAGGACAATTTTTATTTTTTTTTAGATATTTGTTGACAAAATTGATAGATCAATTGGTCATTAGAGAAATGTCTTAGGGAATTTACGGGAAACAATACTTTTATATAAGGTAAAATATGAACATTGAAAGAACAAAAGCTGCACGTTTACCATGTAATCTAGCAAGTGATGAAACAGTTAGTCATTAATAACGAAATGTTTTGGAGTTTTTTTATATTTCCTTTATGGATAAATAACATTCGAAAATAATACATTAGAGAGCCATGTCCTGAAGTTATTTAAGAGGAATAATACAAATATATAAAGAAAAAGTTGTATTATATGCATGTTATACACGTGTTTATCATGCAATAAGGCAGTTTAACACTTCATTCGTCTTATTCTCAAGAAGGATTTTTAACTATAGTTAAGAGGTTTTTTTTTCTTTAACAAAAAAAAGTTTGTTGAAAGCGTGAATAACTGATAAATCAATTGGTCAAGGTGAAATGTCTTGGGGTTATGCATGATATACACATGTTTACCATGTAATAAGATAATCTAACACCTGTCAGTCTTATTCTCGCTAAGGCTTTTAAAACGCCATTTTATGAGTCTACTTTTTGTTCAAATTTTATTTGTCATTTTTGTTTTCCGTTTTAAGGAGATAATTGTCATTTTCTTTAAAACGTTTGGTGAGAAAGCAAAATTATTATTATTATTATTATTATGATTTTAGAATGGAATCCATGTACTGGGGTTATTTATGGAAACTAACATTTAAAAATTGGCATACATAATCAACTTAGATACGTTCTAGATTTTCTACTCTCAATTAGGATTCAAAAAATAAATGTCCATTGAAAAATTGGATTGTGAATCATTATTATTGCATCTGGGCAAAATATGGAATTGCCTAACTAGTCATTATCAAATAAGAAAGTTCATCAAAGTCATATCTGGGCATTGCATCCACCCGTATAAAGTTATAAACCAAGAAATCCATTATGAATTTATGAGCTTGCCATCTTTCTTCCATGCAAGCTTTGAACTTGGTCGTCCTTTTTAGTTACCATACAAAGCCTTTTTATGCACAATTTGAAATGACACCGACAATTTTAGGATATTTGCAAAATGGTACAAAAAGTTTAAGTTAATTTTATTTATCCATTATATATGCTTTTTATTGGACATATACTCCTATTATACTTTTTTTTGTTGTTGTTGTTGACATGTTGATAAATTATCTTTGTAGAAAATAAGTTATTCAAGCAATTTGTATCCAAACATGCAAGATGGATAAACAAACTTGATAAATATACTATTTTATCTTTTTTTTTATCTCACGCAATTTTAAAATCATTTGAAGTAATTTGTAATTATGAATAAAAAACATACACGTATAAATTGTATTGTATCGTACATGTGCAAACTGTGCCATGTGATAACGTAGAAGTATAACACTCTTTACACTAGACACGTTGTATGAAATATTGTCTATTTCTCATGTGATATAAGTAATAACACGTGTTCATGAAATATAATGTATTGTGTGATTGCCGTACCAGATAATATCTTCTAACTCAGAGTCAGCGCCGCCTTGTTGACAAATTAAGAGTTAATGATATGAACAAGACAAAATCATATGTATTTAATTTTGCACATTGATCGGAGTACAAATTTATTATCTATTTTCTTTCTAAATTAAGTAACTTAACGTAGTGTTCATAAAATAAATAAATAAAATGTGAAATGGCATAAAATATTCTCTTACCCTAACAATGTATATTTTCATGATAATTTGACAATATAATAAAATCAACAAAGAATAAAGAAAAACCTATAAATTGTTCTTCACAAAATTTTACGATTATTACAAGAGGAACCCATGGTTCGTAAAATATACGTATCATGACCATAATGGCACAACCCTGTGCTTTGACCAAATTATATTTTAATCCCCAAAACCAAAAGTAAATCTCAAAACCTCACCATGTAATCGATCGGTCGTACTGTCATTGACCGGCCAACGCCTGTCTGAACGTCAACTCAAAAGACCATAGTGCCCCTACTGAGTCACACGAAAATACCTTAAGGTCCCTAGTAAACCCTAATATTTCCATGCAAACCAGGATTAGAGCTATATAAAGCCTCGAGTAAAAAGAAAAGTAAACAGCTAATTACGCTTAATCCTCTAGTGTTTGGGTGAGATTATCAGTGTCCTCTATTTCTCTCCCTCTCTCTACACCGCCTTTGTTTATCGTTTTTTCATTTCTCTCCCTCGCTCCAAGTTCGGGTTTTTGGGTTCAGGGGCTTTCAGGCACACTTTCGAAACACTTGGACCCCCAGATCCATAAAACTCCGGTACCTTGTTCTCTTTCCTTAGCATTCTGGTACGGTTAGCATATTTTTATTTCTTGCCTAACACACAGCACTTCACTAACTCCTAAACAAGAAATGGTGGGTGAATTCTAAAATTTCTGTGTAAGGAACCCTTCAAATGGTTTGTGAATTCTCAGTCTGGAAGGACTATTATGCTCTTTTGACAAATGGGTGTTGTGTTTTTTTCACTATATATTGCTTTCTCTACGAGAATTCTCATGTGGGTCTTTTCGGTACTAGGCTTTTGAGTGTGTTGTGTGCTGTTGCTTTGTGTGTTCAATGTGGGGTTGGTTACATAAATTTTCAGCTGTTATAATTTATTTCTTACACTAATTTCTTTATTATTGTGTAAGAAATTTGAGAATTTAGCTGTTGTGAATTGTGTGATTATACTGAATGCAAAATATCTATATAATGTTAGTAAGCAATATGAGAATTTAGGTGTTGTGAATTGTGTGATTATACCGAATGCAAAATGTTTATATATGCTGGTTCTTATAAAAAAAATGACACCATTGATATAAATGAGGAGTTCTCTTGATTTTCTTGCTAGCATATACTGCCAAAAAAAAAAAAAAAGAGTAACAAATTTTGAATTGTTTGAATGTTCTTGATTAATTGATTGTGATATTCTATGTATGCATATGTGCTTGTATGCATTTGTGTAACTCTATAGTTGTCTGCATAACTGTACCCGTATGTATGTACGTACGTACTTACGTACTTACGTACATACAATGTATCTATGTATGCTTGTATCCATTTATACTCAATTCTCTTTCACCATTTATAGCAGTAGATTTCTTTTGCGTTAAATAATCCCATTATTTTCCTAAATAACCACTTATAATAAGATGGGCGGGTAGTAGTAATTTATTTATTGTAAAATTATAGGGCTTATTCTTCCCTTACCATTTAGGCCTAGTATTTAATTAATATTCTACATAAAGATTAATATGTTTAGTTCATGAGAATTAATATATTTGCATTTCAGTTAAACTAGCACCTTACTAAATGTAGTTGATCATTTGGCAAGACTTCTATTAATTTTTCAGATTCTTCATATTCTGCTCACGTAAATTTAGTTTATAGTGCATATGATATAATATATATATATATGTTTTATAAGAAGAGATAACCTATCTCAAGAAGTGAATGAAACAGACATAGCTCAAGTACTTAGAGAGAGTACCAGAAACTAATATTTTAAGGTGTATCAATCTCAAAAAATAAAGTTAAAAACAGAACTGGAGATAAAATAACTAAATAAGTAGAGATTTCAAGAGAAGAAAATGTTGTGAAATAGATGGGTTTAAAAAACTCTCTAATTAATGATAAAGAGCTGATCCTGTGTTTAATGTGTAGAAATCTCAGTTTGTTAGAGCATTTAATGTAGAATTGCTTAAATAAGCCAATAAGAGTTCTTTCATAGTTCCTCATGTATCACCAGTGCTGATTCTATATCTCCCCTCCTTCCCCTTGCAGAATATGAGTAGCTTGGTCGAGAGACTTAGGGTTCGGTCTGACCGAAAGCCGATATACCATATCGATGAGTCAGATGATGATGCTGATTTCGTGGCTGGGAAACCTGGGACAGCTCAGGAAACGTTTGAAAAGATTGTTAGGAGCGACACGGTTTGTTTACTCATTAATTTAACTTTTTCCTTGTTTCTTCAACCTTTCCACTAATTGTGACTCTTTCTATGGGATCTTTTTCACTTTTTTCATCAGTCATGGTTTGTGCATGATGCTGAATAGCTAATTGCAACAAATAATTTGATTAAATATGAAGGCAGACTTAGGTTTTTGAGAAGAATATGTCAGCAGACTTCTACCGAAGATACATTTTACAAATGATGTAATGAAATATTTTCAGGAAAAAAGGGAACTTTTATAAAAAAAGTAAACTGAGGTTCTTAGTCAGTAGTGGCTTGTCCAGTATTGGTTACTAGATTTGGAAGCTTTAGAAAATGGATAATCAACATATGGATAATGGCTTAGAGTTCTTGCAGCGTGGGACTTACGGGCTTCATCTTGTATCATTTTTTTTGGTGAGAATCATGACCATTTGTGATACCAAAAGAAAAAGAAAAAAAAGATTCAGAAATTTTTTTTCATCCTAAATGAACTCTGTATTTTATGTCTGCTGTTAATTGAAATCTTTTTGTCTCCGTTACTGCTTAACTTGGACTGGGAAGACCAAATTATCATGTGTTCAATTTTAATTTATACAAAAAATTGCTGTCCTGGCCTGATGAATTTTGAACTTAAGATATTTGGAAAATGATGGAAGTCATATTTTAATTTGGAGATTTGAAAGGAAAATATTACTTTCTAATATGCTTATCATATTTTTTCAAGGAATTATTGTTTTTTATTTTGGGTGATTGGTGTCACTCTTTCAAAACTGTTGTATTGCTATGCTTCTTTTCTAATTAGAACTTCCATAAAAGTTACTTTGCTTATACTTTTTTTTGGGGGGTTAATAGAAAGAAGATTCATGTCAAGCCTGTGGTGAAAGTGGGAATCTTCTTTCATGTGAAACATGTAGCTACGCATATCATTCTAAGTGTTTACTTCCACCATTGAGAGCTCCTCTCCCTGGCAACTGGAGATGCCCCGAATGCGTATGGTTCCTTGTTTAAACTCATTTTTGCTTCAATTAAACTAGTTACAGATCATATGCTTTGGTAACAGCTGAGGATTAAATTTTTCTTTGTTTGCAGGTCAGTCCTCTTAATGATATTGACAAAATTTTGGACTGCGAAATGCGTCCCACAGTAGCTGAGGATAGTGATGCCTCAAAGCTGGGGTCAAAACAAATTTTTGTAAAACAGTATCTGGTGAAGTGGAAGGGGCTTTCCTATTTACACTGCACATGGTGATTTCTTTGTTCATGGTTTCGGCTTATTATGCCTATCCGTACTGGCTAAATCTGCTTGTTTGAACTCTTATACTCTCTTTAAGAAAAATGGCTTACAAAAAAATTATTTCACTGGAAACCTGTCCTAATGCTTTCCAGTTGTTGCTTTCCAGTTGTCCTTACTCCTTTTCTATTTTGGCTAATTTTCTTTCCCCTTTTGGTAGTAAGCTAGTTTTACTTAACTTTTTCCCGAATCTTTGTCAGTTTGAGAGTTTCCATTTACCCTACTCCATGTATTTTCCCTCAGGGTCCCAGAGAAAGAATTCTTGAAAGCGTTTAAGGGACATCCACGCTTAAAGACCAAAGTTAACAACTTCCACAAACAAACGGCTTCAAGTCATTCTGAGGATGATTTTGTAGCTATTCGACCTGAATGGACAACTGTCGATCGAATTCTTGCGTGCAGGTTTACCCATTTGAAACTTCTTTTGTCATTATTGACTACCATATAATTTGTATTTTGGTTTTGTTTTCTGAACCAAATGTCTGTAAGCTTCAGTTTTCTGAAATTTGAATTAATATGAGAAGGTTAAAGAGAACCTCAACGTGGAATGTGAAATATAACATCAATTACTGGTTAATGAGAAAACCTCAAGCTTCAGTTACTGTTTCTCATTGAGTTTCAAATGAGTCTGCTACCGATTTTTTGTTTTGTTTTCCATTAATAACATCTATTGTTCTGCTTTTGAGAATGTTTTGGAATTTAAGTGGTAGATGCAATACTACTTGTTGGATGCCGCAGGGAAGAAGATGATGAAAAAGAGTATCTAGTAAAGTGGAAGGAACTTTCGTACGATGAGTGCTATTGGGAGTCGGAATCCGACATATCTGCATTTCAGCCGGAAATAGAGAGATTCAATAGAATTCAGTCTAGGTCTCACAGACTGTTGTCTAGTAAGCAGAAGAGCAGTCTTAGAGATGCTTTTGAATCAAAAAAGAAGCAGAAAGAGTTTCAACAGTATGAACACAGTCCTGAATTTCTTTCTGGAGGTACTAATCTGCTATGTATATTCTACAATCTGGTATGCTTGTCTCTTCCTGTGTAGCCTGAGTGATTTTTGGTGTAATTAAAGGCACATTGCACCCATATCAGCTTGAAGGGTTGAACTTCTTACGCTTCTCCTGGTCCAAACAAACTCATGTGATACTTGCAGACGAGATGGGACTTGGTCAGTCTTTATTTATCCTAGAAGTTTATTTCCTCTTGTTCCTGATGGTTGATTTTACCGACAGTTTGGGTTTTATTTGGTTGCAGGCAAAACTATACAAAGCATAGCTTTTTTAGCATCTCTCTTTGAAGAAAAAGTCTATCCACATCTAGTGGTGGCCCCACTTTCAACATTGCGGAATTGGGAAAGGGAATTTGCAACATGGGCACCTCACATGAATGTTGTATGTATACTAAATATCTATATTGTTTATAATCATTGGTCAATAAATGTGGTTCTGAATGGAAGTTCACTTGGTCCAGGTTATGTATGTTGGCTCTTCCCAAGCCCGTTCTGTCATACGGGAATATGAATTTTACTTTCCCAAAAATCACAAGAAAATTAAGAAAAAAAAATCTGGTCAAATTGTTAGTGAAAACAAGCAAGATAGGATCAAATTTGATGTCCTTCTGACATCGTATGAGATGATCAACTTGGACTCAACATCACTGAAACCGATAAAGTGGGAGTGTATGGTAACATTCTGTGGCTTAATCTGTACATTGTTAGTCCTGAATATTTGATTTCTGCCTAATGCTGACCTCCATATGTAGATTGTTGATGAAGGCCATCGTCTGAAAAATAAGGATTCAAAATTATTTTCATCATTACAGCAGTATTGGAGTAATCATCGTGTGCTTCTGACTGGAACTCCTCTTCAGGTTTGTTATGAGTTTGCCTAGTGCTATGCATATATTTTTGCTTATGTTGAAAAATTGACCAATTTTGGTTGGGTTTTGCACAGTTTTTGTTTGTGTAAAGAAGGTCTCATTCCTTTGTCAGTTTTATACCGTTCTTGTTCATTAGGGTTCTCTGGGTATCACAAATAATGGCCAGATTGTGTGTGTGTGTGTGCATGCGTGTGTGTTTTAAAGATTTTGCTAACATACATACACTGGATACATACACTGAGGTTATCTATTTCAAACTTTTGGTCACTTGTGTGCTACAATTTCAGAACAATCTGGACGAGCTCTTTATGCTTATGCACTTCCTTGATGCTGGGAAGGTTAGTATAACATCAACTTTAAGGAATTGAATATAGCTATTTGGAAATTAAATTTTCTTATTATTTGATGTGAATACTTGCAGTTTGGAAGTCTAGATGAGTTTCAGGAAGAGTTTAAGGATATTAATCAAGAAGAGCAGATTTCAAGGCTTCACAAAATGTTGGCTCCCCATCTTCTTAGAAGTATAAATCTTAAAACTCTTTCAAGCAATAGAATTGTACTTGAATTAATTTTTATATTACTAATACAATTTGGATATCTGATTTCTTAATAGGTTTATTACTTAAAGTTATACATTATGCTTGCTTAGCTATTTGAATTAATTTTTTGTTTTCTGCAGATGTCCAGACTAATTTTCAAATTTTTGGCATGCCAATTATTATTATTATTTTTTTTCTGTGACTTGAATTTTGGAACTCTTTTGTTATGTGGTTGAGAAAATAAAAAATTGCACTGTTTGTGAATTTTGGGCCCATTTTAGAGAGGTAGATTTTGAGGCTTTTTTATTTTTTAAACTGAACCAATTCATACTCCCAACTGATTTGAATCATCACAGCTGACAATAAGTATGGTCTTCTTTAAGTTATTAGTTCTGAATTTTGAAGTTCTAGAAAGGTATTGATTACTATCATTTCTTCTGTTTTAGGTTTGAAAGGGTTTATCACTGATGCTAATAAGTTTTCTTACCTGTTGAACTCTTGACTACCTTATTTCCTGTTTTGGTTGCTTGTTTTGTTCCTGTTTCTTTCGTCCAGAGGTTTAAAATTCAATGAATGTGGTGGTTACTTTGGGTCATTACTCTGTTCAAGTTTAATTACTCTATGTTCTACTTTTCATGTCAATTGTTTTGCTTTTCCAGTCAAATAGGGGATTATTTTTAATTTATATATTGACCGTTCTAAATAAAAAAATTTGATGAAAATATGTGCAAATGATAATGGTATTGCAGGAGTGAAAAAAGATGTCATGAAGGAACTACCTCCTAAAAAGGAACTTATGTTACGGGTTGACTTAAGTAGCAAGCAGAAAGAATATTACAAAGCAATTCTGACTCGTAACTATCAGATACTAACTCGCCGTGGTGGTGCACAGGTAAGATTGCATGCTTCAGTGACATTAAACTGTTTTTCTTTCTGTTTTAGCCTAACAAAATATTGTGGTTGAATACCAGATATCTCTTATCAATGTGGTCATGGAATTACGCAAGCTTTGTTGTCATCCTTATATGTTAGAGGGGGTGGAACCTGATATAGAAGATGCAAATGAAGCTTACAAGTAATTTTATATCTTTCTTAATATTCGATATCATCATTTATGCTATCTATCAGAAACACTGGTCTCTTCTGCATCGAGTCAGTGATTTATTATGATGATTTAATTTCAAAAAGCTGTGATAGAGTTTTTTAGTCTTATTCTCGTGTTGAAAGGAGTCTCTCAATTATTTTGATTTGTAGAATATTACTCTTTGAAATAAGCAGTAGGCATTGTGAGTTCTGCATTGAGTTCCTGAGGTACCTGGTTCCATTTTTCTTTTACTATTTGACAGACAGCTAGTGGAGTCTTCTGGGAAATTGCAATTATTGGACAAGATGATGGTGAAGCTCAAGGACCAAGGGCATAGAGTTCTCATATATTCACAATTTCAGCATATGTTGGATTTGCTAGAAGACTATTGTACTTACAAAGTATAGATGCATTTTGATGTTCGTGTACATTCTTCTATAATTAGCTTCTACTTTTCAGAATGAAATAATTGATATTTTAAATGTCGTTTTTATGTCAGAAATGGCAGTATGAACGGATAGATGGAAAAGTTGGTGGAGCTGAGAGACAGATAAGAATAGATCGATTTAATGCCAAAAATTCTTCCAGATTTTGTTTTTTGCTTTCTACTAGAGCTGGGGGATTGGGGATAAACCTTGCAACTGCTGACACAGTGATCATATATGATAGGTGAAATATTTACACTTTACTGCTTAGATTTGTTCTTAATTTACCTTTGTGAAATCATTAAAAGAGGTAGTCATGGAACTGGGAAATCATACAAAAAAAAGAAAGAAGATATAAAGGTAGTATTATGGAACTGTGTTTACGGAATAGATTTATGGTCTGCAGTGATTGGAATCCTCATGCCGATCTACAAGCTATGGCTAGAGCTCATCGACTTGGGCAAACTAACAAGGTCAAAAACAATTCTTCAATAATATGAAATTGTTAAAGGTTGCAGTCTCTTAAAGTGCATAATGGTTTTGGGGTTGCAGGTAATGATTTATAGACTAGTAACGCGAGGAAGCATTGAAGAAAGGATGATGGAAATGACTAAGAAGAAAATGGTCTTAGAGCATTTGGTTGTTGGAAGGTTGAAGGCTCAAAACATCAACCAGGTATGCAAATATCTTTGAAATATTGGGTTTTTGCTAGGCTAGGGGCAGACTAAAATATTTGTTATTATTAATTTATGTATTTTGCTGTATTTTGGAGGGGGGGAAGAAAATGTGTAGAATCATTTGGTAATTAAAAAGCTTTTGGTAGGCAAACTGATTAGGTTTGAATTGAAAAACAAGAATTAAATTCCAATTTGCGATATATGTTATTTTGGTCAATAATTTGTAGATATACGCTTAATTCGAAGTTTTGAAGCTAAAAACCATCAAGTATATTTGATGGTGAACAACTTTTATTTTGAAAGAGGAAAAAAAGTTAAGATCCGTTATTACTGCATCACAGCAATTTTTTCTCTCTTGGGGGTGAGGCAGTGAGGGGGAAAGAGGTTGAAGTAAAAGTTGCTAACAGAGTGAAATGTTTTTATTAACGATGGATGATATACACTGACTAAATTGGAAGGGAAATGTTATGGGATGACCGCATTTTCTAGGCATACTTTTGCAATCGTGAATGCTGGGTAAGCAATATGGAAGACCTGCTTTGTGGTTCAGAATGTTGGGAGTTTAGAAGCATTACATATGAAATGGTTCTGAGTGTCATACATGAAAGGATAGAACTATTACCAGATAGGGTCAATACGATGCATTTTCCTCTCATAACCAAAAAAAAAGGGGGCCATACTTATTTGAAAGGAAAAGAGAAGCATATTTTGTTGCATTTGGTCTGCCTTATTAACTTTTTGATATTTGTTAGTTTACCTAAGGTGTATTAGTTTTGCTTTTAAAGTTTCTTCTTAGCAGTTACTTTTCATAGAAGTTGAATGTAAGTGCACTTAGAGGGGCAAAGACATCATGTTCCCTGAAAATGTGATCAAAGTTTGACTTTAACTGTATTTTAGGAAGAGCTAGATGACATCATAAGGTATGGATCGAAGGAATTATTTGCTGGCGAAAATGATGAAGCAGGAAAATCCCGTCAAATTCATTACGACGATGCTGCCATAGATAGGTAATTTTTATAGCAAGCTCTGTTTCACTTGATTGACAGCATTCAACTATGTGGGTTCAAAATTTTTATTTCTTTTTTGATAGATTACTTGATCGTGACCAAGCTGGGGATGATGAGACTATGTTGGACGAGGAAGATGAAAATGGATTTTTGAAGGCCTTCAAGGTGAGATTTTATTGTATTAATATAAAAGGTCTTTAAGGTTATATTTTATATGCATATTATGCTGGTGGTGAATTTCATAAGGGTTACTTGCCTGAACAGCATACTTGATATGTTGTTTGGTTGTTATAACATAATTTCATTGATGCCCTGGGCCTTTTCTCGTTGCCAAGAAGTGGGGTCGGAGCTCATAGGCATCGGGTTTGACATGGTAGTCTATTAGGTACCATTTGTTTTACTTTTGATGTAGTGTTGACTTGTTCTAGATGAGCTTGGACTAGTGTATGGTAGCAGACTATTACTTTTCGTGGCAGTATAAAGATACATACATTAGCTATATCTTATTATTTAGGGGTGAATTACACATTTTCTAGCACACACACACTGGTTGACTTCGGTTCTTTATGGGTAAATTTTAGAGTATTTGCATTTAGATTGATTTTTATAAGGCAAAATGTATGTTCAATTTTTGTAATGGTTCTAATTTTGATCGTCCCTCAGTGACTTATGGATGTTCACATGATGACTTTACACAAATATGTGGGGATTGCCAATTGGTTATAGATGATTGGATTTAACCTTGATGGCAATTGGAACCAATAGGGATTGAGCAATGTTTATTTTGTAACAGTCCCCCCCGTTCTTTATCTTCTTTGTTCGTTGCATCTCATGAATTCCCTTCCTTGTAGACCTAGATTTGCAATAAATTATTAAATCTTATTAGTTAAATGCTTACCAAAGAATGAAGATATAGAAAATCCAAGGAATTAAAATTCAAATCTATCATATTTTGAGAATTTAAGACCTCAAGCATTCTTTATAAATATTTGAAAGTAAGGGACAAAGGAAAATTGAGAGTCATACCCTGTTTTCCTCTTTCTCCTTTTCAAATCAGACCTCTGTTAGAAAAGGGTTTCAGGTGTGCTCAAATTAAATTATATTGATCAGAATGGTTTTTCTTTTCTAGTGGTGATTCTCTTTGTTGAGATGTACCCGGTACCTGCAGTATTATTTAATGCTTTCCCTCTCCTGAAATTTAATTTTCCATTTACTTACAGGAAAGAGTTTTTCGTCTGTGTAATTAACGGAGTTATAAGTTTCTGTCTGTATAAATTGTAAGCTTAGTTTGGTATTATCTTTCCATCATGTTTAGTCATGCAGGGTTGCAATTTCTGATTCTAAAATCCCTTGGTTTGAAATGGGGCAACAGTACCATGAACCTGACTCGTAGACACTAGGCAGTCGTGCCATATGATCTCTCACCGTCTTATCTCATGCCTCTGTTTCCTGATTATGGGGTTATTTTTTTCACTACATTAAACTAGCATCATGTGTTATAGGTAGCAAATTTTGAATATATTGATGAAGCAGAGGCTGCAATAGAGGAGGTGCCACAGGCACAAAACGCTGCCATGGACAGTAGACCTGCCGCAAACAGTTCGGAAAGAACAAGTTACTGGGAAGATTTATTAAGAGACAAATATGAAGTGCATAAAGTTGAAGAATTTAATGCTTTGGGCAAAGGAAAGAGAAGCCGTAAGCAGGTATTGCATTACACTTGCTCTGTTATAATTATAAAGTATTTTGGCACCTTATATATTATGTTTTTGTTTTGAATGCAATGGTGTATGATTGTGTATGCTTGCATCATGAGGCTGTGTTCTTTAAAGATCTTAACTGATCTATGGATGATAATATTCTTATATGTGTTATTTTTTCTAAAGAAAAATAATACAAATTCTTCATTTGATCTGTGCTCTAAGTTTTAAACGTGCTATTACATATCTATGGCAAAATAATGCTATTAGATATCTAAGTCCTTTTATTGAGAAATAAGATAGTGTAAAGATCTTATTCTATATGGAAGTGTTGTGGGATCAACTTGAGCTTTTGGAATTTGTTTAGATGGTATCTGTTGAAGATGATGACCTTGCTGGTTTGGAAGATGTAAGTTCTGACGGTGAGGATGATAACTATGAAGCTGATATGACGGATGGTGAAACAGCATCATCTGGACCTCTTTCTGGAAGGAAGCCTACTAGAAAGAAAAATCGTGGTATATTTTCAATTTCATGGTATTGTATCAATAAGTTGATGATAACTAGGTGACTTCTCTTGCTGATCATATTTTTACTTTGAAATGATATATTTTGCAGTGGACGGTGCCGAGTCTCCTCCACTGATGGAAGGAGAAGGAAGATCATTCAAAGTTTTGGGCTTCAATCAAAATCAGAGGGCTGCGTTTGTACAAATTTTGATGAGGTCTTTTCTTAAAATTTTATTTTTATTGCCCAGTAATTATATGTTATTACATTTATCCCTAACCTCTCTCTCTCTCTCTCTCTCTCTCTCTCTCTCTCTCCTCTCTCCATGCCCATGTTTGTGAGAGTGGGTATGTCTACATTTCAATTTGTCTTGTGTATAATTTTGTTTTGACAACAATGTCTGGAATTTGCAGGTTTGGGGTTGGGAAATATGACTGGAAGGAGTTTACATCACGCATGAAGCAGAAGACTTATGATGAAATAAATGAGTAATGTCTCTATATTTGCATTCATTTTGAGTTTATTTATTAAAAAAGGTTACTGAAATTTAATAGTGATATTGTCTTTGTCTTCTTTCCAGAATCAGTACACATGTTCTTCAGGATTGTTAGAATATTTGCATGCTACTTTCAGATATCCATTGACTCAATTGAAATTAGTGTTCTTGTTTTGTAAGCTTGGTAATAACTGTCTGATGTATTATGTGTATGCCAGGGGTGTCAATGTGATGCACCTTTTCTTTATTATTTCTCTTAATTAGGGCATTTGTGCTCGATTTGAAATGTTGAATCACATTAATTGGATACGGTGGGACACATGGATAAATACTAGACAGATTGGATGTGTTTTCCATATTTTTGTAGCTTTAATCATATACCTATTTCAACACTAGCAATGATCTTTGGAAATTTTATGCTATTCAAATCATAGAAGTTAATAGCAAAGGCTGTATTCTTAATCATTATGTTTGGTGTCAGGTAATGGTGCAAATGGATATCTCTTGATAGATTTTCTTTTCCTTTGGTATTCTTAGCATCTGAGTGCTATCGGTTTTGTCTTTCTATGCTTTGTTTTAACATTGCCAACATGTTCCTCAGGTCTCATATTCATCTCAATTTAACACAACAAACAAGTCATTATGTGCACCTATGTGCTACAAGTAATCATAATTCATAAATTAATAGAGTTAATATAATCAGAAACCCAGCAACTGTAAAATATTATATTAGAAACATGTTGCAACATAATATATACATTCATGCATATACATACCCATGAACACAAAACAAATTATAGGTGCACGTAATTATCTTATAAAATGTTTGATTTTTTATTTTTTAAAGTGTGGCTACATAGTGTTTTGACATATGTTCTATCTTTTTTATTCAGTTATGCTAGACTATTCTTGCAACACATTACTGAAGAGATAACTGACTCCCCAACGTTTTCAGGTGATGGTCCATAGCACTACTGTGATTCAATCTGTCCTTTATGTTCTATGTTCTCATTTTCTACTCTTAGTATGATACTGTTGCTGATACTTGTTATTGACAAAGATCTTACTGTTGCTGATCTTCCTTGTAGATGGTGTTCCTAAAGAAGGACTCAGAATACCAGATGTGCTTGTTAGGATTGCAGTTCTGCTTCTGATTCAGGAGAAAGTAAGTTTGTAGTCACAAGTTCTATTCATGTTAATTGTTATACAAAGGGTATTTTAGATTTATTGTATCTTTATTTTTTTTATTATGTCTTTTATCTTACAGTTAAACTCTGTATTCATACAATATTAAAATTCATCAGTATGAGTATACTAGGAAATTTGACATATTGTATTATTAGACTGTCAATTAAGATCACTGACAAAGCAGTAGGGTCTGATCGATATGGAGAGTCTTTTCACATGCTAAATTGTCTGGGAACATAACATGCTAAATTGTTGACAGGAAATCATCACTTTGTTAATTATTACTCGCAAACTTTTATATTTTTTAAATAATATTATAGAAAAATGTGGAAGAGTTGTGAAAAGCCACATGGACACACTATATTCAGGAACCTACATGCAGATTTGAGATAAATGGATGAAGTGAACATATGCAATTGAAATTTGAGTGATTCCAAAAAAATCTATCTAGTTAAAAAAGAAGATTGCTATGTATGCTATACCTCACATTGGACTTGGAAAAATATTTGAGTTGTGTATTTTATAAATAAAATGTACTTTTCCACCAGTGAATTTCAGCTTTCGCTTCCCTAAAACTCTCAAGGTAAACTTCATCCTTTCATCTAATTTGAATTTTTTTTTTTTTATATTTTTTTTTTTTTTTTTTTTTTTTATATTTTTTTTTTTGCGGAATGATAGGTGAAGTTTGGATCAAAAAATCCTGGTGCTCCACTTTATGCAGAAGACATCCTGTTGCGCTACCCTGGATTGAAGGGTGGAAGATTTTGGAAGGAGGAACATGATTTAACATTACTGCGGGCTGTACTAAAGTATTAATTTGTTGCATGATATTTACAATTATTGTTTGCTTTTATATACTTTGCATATCATCTTCTGTTAATAATTGTTCTTTGCTTGTCTGCATGATGCAAAACATTACATATCATAGCTTCATCGGTCAATATTAGCAATTTGACTAGGTTCACACTCACACACATGCATACATACACAGATTATCTGTGTGAATGAGTGCGGTAGCAGTGCAGTTGTTAGTAACCAACTAAAGTGTGCTTGCAATAATTCAGGGTGATACATCTTAACAGAAGCAGACAGTATTTATATATAAATCTGACCTGGAATGTGTTTCTCTTGAAAATATCAAAATTGGGTTGTTGTTCCTTGGGGTTTAACCTGGTGCTGCATCTAGCTCTAGAAGTTGAAGGGCCGACATTGTCATTTATGCTGAGAATGAGTTGACTAATTTGGCTCAAATTTAACAGTTGTGGATTGGCTTGAGTTGGGCAGTCCACACTGTGGAAAAAATCTTGAACAATGTTTCTATATCCTAGTTTTAACCAATCTGCTTGCAGCAGGATGTTACCTATAAAGTGGCTTACGCCACTCATTATTTATTGTTCATGGGACATTGTTCCAGAGTTTTTCAGTGTAATTGTACATGCAGAGTGATCCTTGTGTGTTGATTCTCCACTTACTGCTTGCTTATGTGGATCTTAAGGCATGGATATGGAAGATGGCAAGCTATTGTTGATGATAAGGACCTGAGGATTCAAGAAGTTATCTGTCAAGAGTTGAATCTTCCCTTTATAAATCTACCTGTTCCTGGACAAGCTAATACACAAGCACAAAATGGTGCAAATCCAGCTAATCCAGAAGCACCTGGCAACCATGCTAGTGGAAATGGTACTGGAGTTGATGTAGGAGCTAATGTTGCACAGGGAACCACTGATGCTGCAAACCAGCCACAGTCATATCAAGACTCTTCTACGATGTATCATTTTAGAGATATGCAGAGAAGACAGGTAGAATTTATCAAGAAAAGAGTGCTTCTCTTGGAGAAAGGGAACAATGCACAGTGCCAGAAAGAATACTATGTAAGTTATGATATCTCATGGTACCTGCATGTTGGGCTAATTGTGTGTTTTTCTGGTGGAGCATATAGGAAAATAGCCTAAACCATTATTTCCTATTAAATGGTGATAATTCTTTCTGGAAAATAGCCTTCTTGCAATAGTTCCTACGGCTATGTTCTCATAAAACAGTCCAAAGAAAATATTATGAACTATGATGTATAACTTCAATTCAGAAATAGGGGATAAAGAAGGGAATTGTTGGTATTGAGTTATTGACCAATTAAACATAGTAGGGCAAGCTGGACTGTCTTATAGTAGGGCAATGCATAGTATTGCCAGTTATGTTTCTGCATACTCCTTTCTCTTGATTATAGGAGAATCCATCAGCTGGAAGTGGTTGAATACTTTCTCATAGAAAGGTTGGTAGAAAAACAATTTTCTTTTGCTAGTAGGGTTACTCAAATTTGGAAGTTCCCTGGTTTTAAATGCCTTATGGTCTTATTATCCCTGATCATTTGGAGACTGGGCTTTAGAAGTGTAGTTGTGTTTGACGAAAATAGACATGGTCCTACATTGAAAAATTTAATGCAATGCGATCTGAAATGTATGGTTAGTTACTCATGATGGGATGATGCTTGATTTGATTTTGACTCGTTAATTTCTGGCCCCTTTAATTATGTTCCTAGGGTGAGATGAATTCAAATGAGGTTCCAAGTGAAGATCCTGAGAATGAACCCCAGGTTACAAGAATGCCAAGCCCTCATCCTGTGGAGACTGATGGACAAATGGTTGATCAGTTGCCTAGAATAGTAAACATTGGTAAGTCTGCTGTTTCTTGAAGCCCAATATGGTAGAGTAATAACGATTATCTACTTTTTCTGCCTTCCTTGATTACAATGATGACTAATATTCATGAATTGCAGATTCTGAAGAAATTTCTGCCGCAGCTTGTGACTATGATCCAGATCGATTGAAATTGCCTCACCTTTATAATGAGGTAAATTTTTTTCATTAGTGGACATCTTATCAGTGGAATTTGAGCATAATTTTGACTTGTTTATGGGTATTACATTATTTTCTGAAGTTTAATGTTCTCATTCTTTTCCTAATGTAGCTGTAAAAATTTAATAATGGATTAGTTTCTGGCCTTTTTCTTTTCCCTATTCTGTTGGTAGATGTGCAAGCTTGTGGAAGAAAATGCCCATGAACCAGTTCAGACCTCATTAGAAGCCATTTTTGTAGACATAAGAAGGATTCTCTCTCCTGTGCAACAAAATCCTCCTACTTCGGTACAGCTAATGTCAAATCCAGATAAACAATCACAAGCAGAGTCAAAGAGCAATGTTGCAGTCCCCAAATCACCATCTGCTCAAGATGACAAAAAGCATGCTGCTGTGGCGGAAGTTGAGATGCAAGATTTGGCAACACAACCCAAACCTCAAAGTATGGAGTTAGACACTGACCCAGTAGATGCAATTCCAGCTCCTGCCAGTTCGTGTTCACCCCAGATGAGTCCTACAAGTTTGCCCAAAAACGCTGGAAATGATGTGGGAAAGGAAGAACTGAAGAATGATGATTCTGCAGGAGAGGGAATCACAGAAAAATCTGAGCAGGGGGTCATAGTATTAGATGACTAATCGAAGTCATGTTACTAGGCTTACTTTATACCCTTTTCTGTTGATCATCTTCTCGATCATAAGTGTTTACCTAAGGAATAATTAAAGAACAGCTTGAAATTTTTATCAAATAATAAAGCAGCATTTTACCCTCAATTCATGTGGAATGTTTTTTGTTTGGGTACTAAATTCGTTCGGAATTTGCTTGATTGGGCTGGATCACAATCCCAAGGTTGGGCCTGACATAGTCGGCCTAGCCCACACCAACCCAACCTTGGGTGTTTTAGTTCTCTTGAGGCCTGCCCGGCCTAACTGTCTAGTGTCCACTTCTTTCGAAAATCAAAGCTGTAGTTTCAATGACGAATTCTATTGATTGGTATTTTTCTTTTTGGCCATCTATTGATTGGTATTTAATATGACTCAAATATACCAAAAAGCCATTCATATATCCAAGGGTTTTTGTTTTTGTTTTTTTTAATATAAACTACATAATTAGGAGGGTAGCTTTCTGGCTTCAAAATTTCAACTCTCTTGTCGTTGTCTAGACTGGAAGTCTGGAACCCAAAATCTTAACTCAGTATTATTAAAGATGGCTTTAACCATTATAGATTCTTTCTTCTTCAGTATGATTCTTTATTGCTAACATTATCATATATAATACAAGTACAGAAACCACAGAATCATCACCAACGATGCAGCAACTACCACTATTATCTCCAACAACACACTACATAATCCAACTATGTCCATTAATTTATAATGGATAATAATAAATTTTTCCAAAAAATATATTTTGTTAATTAACCCACATCAATTATAATAATATCCTCATAACTTATGCTACAATTGAATACTATATATATCATTTAATTTAACGAATACATTTAAATTATGCATTATTCTTCAAGTAGCTAGCTAGAGACACACAAAAGTACTAAAGCCATCCGATCTCTAACCTAACTTAATTAAGATAATATAACAATGGAGTACTTGGGTTTCACAATTTGAAAGCGTAGGATGATGAGGTCATCAAAAGCCCCACCTGTAGCATACTCAACCCACCAGGTTGGCCAAGTTTTAATCATCATATATGCCTTCAAATTAAGTCTCCCTTAGCGGCTTAGCGCGCGGAAAGTACTGAGAATAAATTTAAAGGTTCTCTCTCTTTCTCTATCTCGACCCATTGGTGGTGTATAACTAACACTTCTGGTTTTATCAATTTAATTTCTTCGTTTTCAGTAACTTGAAGGGTTCACCAGCTACTTATTAATTTTCTTTGTAAGTTTCTTTTGATCTTTGATATGAGCCAAGGACCACCTTGCTGTCCATGCATGATGCATGCCATATATATTTTTTAGCTCCAGAGAATTATAGTTTTGGTCCTTAATTTTAAATTTCAAAGACGTACAACAAAAGGATATGAGGATATACAATTACACATGATTAAAGAATGAACCAAAAAAAATATAATGGACAAGATGTCCGTGCTTGAAGCCCTGAACATGTTTTCTGCACCCTTGTGTAAACAATATATATTATTATATATATTGACATCGATGGCATTCGTAAATTGTATACCATACAATTAAAAAAAGAAAATCGATCGAGAATATTATATATTATTTATTTCGTAAAGATCGACCAAGGATAATGTTAAGAACAAGCATGCTCTAGTATCGGCAAACAATTATTTTAAATAAATAAAGAAAATTATTATGCCTCCAACAAAAAAAAAATTATTATGTGATTGTTTTTAATACTTGGAATACATCTTATTAGATTATTATAAGACATCAATAGCTATGTTCGATGTGGCATTAAAGAGACAGGCACATGCATGCATATATCGCTTAATATATTAATCTCTACAAAGAGTCACTGTATGTACGTGATGGTGATGGTAGCAAGTAATGATATGCCAGCATTAATTATCTTCTTAGTTGTGAAGTGAAATTAACTATACATTGTTTGACTGAAAAGAAGCATATATATATGCCATATAATGATCGAAAACAGTTGAAACTAGCTAGCTAATCAGTTCAGAAATTGTTGCCAATTATATGTATATATGCCTGTTATGCATATATGACTCATATATCACTCATATACAATATTTCATATTGATCTCATTATTGCTGAGCGCATAGAATGCCAGGTTCTAAATTTTAAATTTTGTGTCACACAATATATAAGGTTTTCAACATTTTCATTCATTCATTGTTAATTGATTTTACTATAAATGCTCTAGTTTTTACATAGTATCAAAGAAAGCAATCCAACCTGCTTTTTAAGTTTTATGTCAAAATATATTAAGTCATGAGCATTTTTATCCACGGCTGTAAAATAATTTTGGGTTGAATATTTTAACTTCTGTATCTAAAGAGGTGCATATGTATGCATGTAGGTAAATGTAATAAATAAATAAAAAAAGAGATGCATCTAGATTCGACAGAAGTGATTTTTTTTTTTTTAAGTTAAAGATATATAGGAGCGCTATATAGAAGTGTAGAAAAAGAATACATATATATATATGGTATACCTCAACTTATTTATGTTGAGATATGATTTTATTGGGGCTCACACGAGTATTTTATATCGATCCGAAACGTTTATTTTTTACATTTTTATTGATAGATCATTTTTGCAAAAAATTAGCTAAATCAGAAATCATTTGCTTATCTAATTTTGATAAAACAAATAGACGGTTTTATCAAAAATATTTGGTTCGTTCATTTATTTGATCAAAGTTAGAAAGACAAATGATTTTTGATTTGACTAATTTTTTACAAAAATAATCTATCAATAAATATGTAAAAAATGAACGATTCGGATAGACACAAAACGACTCGTGTATGACTTAATATGATATACATATATATTCATTCCTTTGGGAGTTAATAATAGCTCTATATTCTATAGTCTATAGTAGCGATCATGCGATATATGCATGCCAAATCTAAGCAATACACTGCAACGTGAGAACAAATTAATTAAAAAATAATAAAGTGATGAAAGAAAGGGAAGAAAGAAAAAGAGTCCTGAAAATAAGGCAAAGTGCTGGGAAAGTTAGATACAGGAAGAGGCAAGGAGTGGGCTTCAAACCCACGCATGCTAAATGCTTTGCTAGAGAGAGAGAGTTGCCAGCCCCCCCTCCTCCCCTAGCTTAGCTAGAGCCAGCTAGAGCCCTCCCTCTCTTTATTTTCTCGATCTCAAAGACATATTAGACAGTCATATGACAACCTGTATATATGTTCTTACCGGCCAACAAGCTAGCTTCAACCCCACATCTCCTTCTCGCTCCAATCAACATAGTCCAGTACTTTAACTTTTTGAAAGAGAACAAAAAAAAAGTTCCAATTTGAAAGTTGAAATTGGCATGCATGCATGGTAAGTTGGTAACTCAACTGATCGATGTCCGAAGTTATGTCCTAACTAATTAACTTCAAAATATATGTCTATTCTAGATGAACAGCAATGAGTCGAATTGAAGGGGGCCGGCTAGATATATATATACAGTACATATATATTGTCTTGTTTATTAGATGTGACAACCGCACATGTCGGTCTTTACCCTCATCATATGACATGCTTCTTCATCATGTTACAGACGGTAATTAATTAATAAGCTTAATTTTGAGATTATTAATGTCAAACATAATATATCTCGATCATACTAGCTAATAATTTGCAGCACCTGGATTTTCTTTTTTCATCTTAACCTCATTACATTAACTTCAATTATTACCGACCTCACCCAGCTGCACTCATGAGAGTTATCAAGAATTGAAAGTTGGTAATGGTCCCACCAAATAGACGTCTAGGAGACTAGGAGGTCCACCCATATATCGAAGATCGTGGACCATAGACAGGTAGTGGGTCATTGTCTCTCTCTCTCTCTCTCCCTCCAAGTGCGAGACAGATCATATATACTACTGTAGTCTTTGAGTAGCTTTTCATTCATATATATAAAAGTACAGTACCATGCAAAAGCTTTCACTATTCAAAATTAAAATGACGCATATTGATATCACTTACAAATCTTCTCTATATATTTACAAACTCCTGGCCTCCTCTTTCTCTCACACACACACACAATACTAGACACAATACAGTGCTACTACTACTAGTACTAGCTAGTGATCATATGGCTTCTATTGATCAACATGATCATGATTGCTTAACAGTAGTTTCAATCACAAAAACCGTGTCTGTATCCCCCAAAGTACTTGTGCACCCTCCAAAACTTCTCACCCTCTCAAACTTGGACAGGCAGTGTCCAGTCCACATGTACTTGGTTTTCTTTTACAAAAATGATCATCATCATCATCATCATTTCTTGCTTGATTCGGTTTTTAGAAGCTTAAAGTGTGGCTTGGAGGAGACGTTATCGGTGTGGTACCCTGCCGCGGGTAGGCTGAGCTTGAACCCTAATGATGGGAATAATACGCTTAACTTGTGGTGCAACAACAAAGGTGCTATTCTGGTTAAGGCAGACACCCAGGTCAAGATCTCAGACCTCGGAGACCTCTCTCAGTACAATCACTTCTTTGAGAAGTTGGTTTACAAGCCTGTGTTTGATGGAGATTTCTCTCAGATGCCTTTGGTTGTTGCTCAGGTGCGAATGATCGATCAATATTCTTTGAATTGTTTAAATATTACAAGACAAAATCATATATACAATCCCAATTCCTAAATCGTCTTCTTTCATTAGTTTTGAAATAAAATGAATTACTCGATCTTTATATATTCTTCATTAGGGTTGGTCTTATATGTAGTTTTTCATTATTTTGATTGTTTAGAAAAAAAAAAAAAAAAAAAAAAGGGATGGGTTTTTTTGTAAAAAATGG